>SNQJ01S0026049.1:8784-72002 GCA_010110895.2 Picea sitchensis
ATGGTCTGCTGTCATCTGCTCGAAATTGGCAAGCAGTTCTGTGCCCGCGTCGTATCTCACAGGTAACTGGAAATGGTTAAGGAAGGCCATAGCCAGTTTGCCAAAAGAAGAATATCGTGAGTGATCAAGCTCGATGTACCATTTCGTGGCACTCCCGAGAAGAGTGCATTGAAATAATCACAACTGGACGGAGTCATCTTTCAGTGAGTTAGATGAACACCAAAGGTGGAAAGTGGTCATGTGATCACCTGGATCTTCGTTAGGCTTGGCCTCGAACTTTGGAATGTCCGAAGGAAAATTCGTTGGCATAGTAGGCCAACGTGGATCGTGACAAATAGGATCATTTAACAACCGTTTCAAATCTGGCAAGTGTAACGTTGCCAAGAATGGTAGTTTGGGTTGCTGCTGATAGCCTGGAAAAAAGGGTCCTGGAGTTTGACTGGCACCAGGTTGCCATGAAAATTTTGGCTGCTGGCCCATATTCTAGTAGAAACCATGGCCCTGACCAGCGTAAGGATTTTTCATATGTGGAGACATCATTGGCTGATTCCCCATAAAGGACATAGGATGTTTGGCATTCATCGTGCTTGACGGACTTTGGGAACGATTACTCCATGCCGGTCCTACTGGGATAGGCATAGAAGTCTGTCCAGGGTTCCATTGACTGTGGAAAGAATTACCCCAGAACGACATTCCTGATGAGGGAACGGATCCTTGTCCTGAGTTCCAAGGTCCTGGTATATGTGCCCCCGACGCTGGAATAGTACCCTGCGCCGGAGTAGACTGTCCAAATATGGGATTTCCCCCAGATGGGAAAGAAGTGGATGCGAAAGTATTGTTACCAAACGTCCCGTTCCAAACAAACGGTGACAAACCTACCGGCTGTGTTTGCGCAGGTGTTCCTTGACTCCCGGATCCAAAGAAACTTGTGTGTGCAGGCTGCCCGGCGGACTGCTGATGCAGACCACCGAGCGAAGGGGACGAAGGAGAGATATGACCTCCAATGTAAGGAAAAGCGTTGAAAGGGACAGTAATGCCCCCAAGTTGACCTTGCAGAGGAGCGTTAGAGCTCCCTGCCCCCAGACCCAAAGTCTGTAAAGTGGAGTGAGTGAGTGCAGGACTTGTACCTGAACTAGGCATACCGTATGAAGACAGAGGGCCTATCACACTAGGTGTGAAGGGAGGTGTGGCCGCCACGATAGATGGGGTCGGTCCACTGTGCGACATAGTTGCGACCGAGACCATGGTGGCTCGGACCGCCGACAAGGGCAAGTTAGGAGAATCTTCTCCTGTGGTAGCAACGGTGATGGGAATGGAAGAATTCCCAGAGGAAGTAACAACGTTTGTTGCCATAGCTGTGTGAGGCACTGACATGCGTTCGTAAAATTGAATCGACACAATAACTTGCGGCCAAGTATCAGTGGTTGAGGTTTCAGCCAATCCAATATTGGTGGTATATTCCTCTGGGAGTTGTTCAGGCTCAATGGTTGGTAACCCGGTTGCTTCGAAAGACCCTTTTTGGTCTAGCTTCTGCCTCAATGGTGGCGGGGGTGGCTCCAGGATAACCGGCGGCAGGCCCAGAAGCCTTCGTGACCGACGGAGCTCTGAATCCTCCACTGTGTGAGAAGATTCATGACACGCTAAGGTATTCTACATGATCAAACAGTAACACACACTAAAAAGAAGCCCCTAAGAGATAAATCAAGCAAACACTAAACTAGTTGGAAGAAAAGTTACAACAACCAACACTAGAGGAACTTACCGGTGCAAGTGCAACTCGAAAACAGAAGCACCCTCCGGGTATACTCTGCAAATCATGGCCCGATGTCTTTCCTAGGTACCACGGTATACCCCCACAGTCACCTGTGTATGTCCCTAGAAAATATTGGCAACTAGTTTGCCAGCACGCGAACAGTCACCAGGCGGGTACAGTCGATAATCGGGTAGACGACAATGAGCAGGGTATCAAGCCCGAAACCTGTCAAGGGTATCAAGAGCAAATGGTCCGGAAGAAAAATGAGGACCTCGAATGGATTCGAGACCCACGAAGTCCCGTGGAAAATGAAAACGACGAAATCCCTTAACAAATCCTCGATATGTGTTCTCCACTGCGCTTGGTCCAACTTTGGAGGGGTTATCTCCGCTACCTTTCCTTACGCAACCTCGTGTTTAGCCCCTGTGTTAGAGGGGGGTCCGGAATAACTTTCACGTAACTGGTCTTCTACACTCCCTATGACAGACTCCAATGTTTGGTTTGAGTGGCCTTGGAGAATTTACTCTCCAACCTATTCCAAGGGCCTAGTCCTGAGCTAGTGTATGAACCCTACAAACAAAAAGTCTAATAGTTTTTAACTAGCGTTGCTTTTAATGGGATTTTTTACGTCACAAGGTATGAAGGTGAAACTGATGGTGTGTAAAGACCCAAAGGAAAATGAATAAGAAATGCTTGGAAACAAAAACTTTTACAAAAATGCAAAAACCAACAACTTTTCACCAAGAAAGATTTCTTTTTCTTTTTTACTTTTCTAAGATTTCATGCAGCAAACATAAAGGAATTTCACTCAATCTGCGAGCTACTTATGCACTAAATGCACTACAAAAAACTTATGAAAAAAGGCTTCTTCCTAGCTATTGATGCAACAACACAATCTTCAAACAAAAAATAAAATGAAAAAGAGATATGTTTTATTTTTGTTTTTTATTTGAGTGCTAAATGAAGCAACAAAGGGAAAATGCTGACAAGCACAAAACCAAGAAAACAAAGTAAAATTCTGGCTTAAAGTGCATATCGCAAAGAAATAGAGCAAAGACACTCAATGGCAATCGAGAAGGTACTGCTTCTTACACTTTTCTAAAAACCATAAAACACAATTTTTTTAGTTTTTTTTTTTATCTTTTCTATCAAACATTAACTAAGAAAAAACATGCTAAGGATAAGAGGCCCTAACCTACTGACTGTGCAACCCTAGACTCAAACCCCTGAGAGAAAAACTTCTCACCACAAGAGGGGATGACTGCCCCACCCTGAATGAAAAGCAACCTGACAAGCCCGCGACTGTAACTAAAACAACACGCATTCAAACGCGTGCTGACCTAAAACAGCACGCGGGTACCCGCGGGCTGCACTTGCACAGGCCACGTGTATGTAAAAAATCTAAGAAAAAACTAAACACAGACAACCCAGATCTGAGAGAGGCCTTTGGTATAGACAACCAGGGTCTCTTGAAGGCTTGGATGCTTCTTCTTTAACAGAAAAGGAAAATAAATGAAAAAAATAACAAACACAATAAAGCAGACTCAGACAAGACTATGAACCAGCAAGACCCAGACAAGATCCAGAAAGCCCCCTGAGAATTTGAAATTATGACAGGGAAGAGGAGACTGCCTCTTAAGCTCTCCGAGTCCTACACGATACTGAAACCTCTGCAGCAAGCGTTCAAACGTGGGCTGTAGAAGGTTAGGGCGCGGGTTACACGCATGCAGGCCTTCTGCAGGCCGCATGTACCTCTGTGTGTCCCGATAATAAATGTCAAGCAACATTCAAGGAAAAAATGGTATTAAGAACCAGGTTCCCTGCTAGCTCTGACCTAACAGAAAACAAACAAACAAAGAAACAGAAAATCTACTTCTTTAAACTACCCAAAAACCTCACTTAAATCCGGAAACCCTAAGAGTACTATCCCCAGTGGAGTCACCAATTCTGTTGTTGGGAAATAATACCCTATGTACTAACAAGCTAGGGATGAACTTGTACGCAGATCATGACCTTAAAGAAATCACTTTTAACCTATCACCCCAATACTCAAACCCCTTTTTCACACACAAGCATGGAAAATACCTACTAACCTTTTTTTTTATCGATGTTTGATGTAGATCATCTGTTGCTCTTTATCCGCTTGCTTGCATTGCTCCTTCCAAAGAAAATCCTACAATCGAGACAAAACACTATGCATGCATGCTATTTTTCTACTTGAAGGTTAGAGATTAAGCATAAATCAAATAAAATATATATAACTCGTGCATTGGGACGGGAAACGTATTCTTTTATTAATCTCAAGATGAATCAACTTACAATAATGATAGAGACCGACCACCGTTCCTCGATCCTGATCCTGGGATCCTCCTCTTCTTTGTCCTCCAACTTCTTTTCTTGAATTCTCCTTAATCTTGAGGAAAGGCTAAAGGGTTGGGACAAACGGATTTGGCAATTGGGCAGATTTTCTTTGCTATTTTTTTTCTCCTCCAAATAGTACCCCTACCCCTTCTTTTATAGGCTAGAAGGAGCTAGGGTTTTGGATGAACTCTCGGCCATGCATGGCTGGGAGTTTCAGTTAACTGACCCATAGCTTTTTGTCCCGTTGGAAACTTTCCTGTTTTTTTTCTTTGTTAGATAAACGTGGGCTGTAGTAGGCGAGCCAACGTTCCAACGCATGCAGTAGTAGGCTTGCTAGCGTTCCAATGCGTGCAGTATTAGTTTAGGGCACATTTTACTTGATTTAAGAGGATTTTCAAGAGTTTATTCAGCATGGCATTGGCAAGGAAGGGATATGAGTTGGCCTGATGCCAGGTAAGCATGTGTGGTGCAATTTAGGTTTATAACATTTTGTTTCGGAAAAATCCAAAAATTCGTTGGTCTTCACAGAACTCATCTTGGAACTTTCAGTCGAATCAGGTGATGTTAGACTCGAGGAGTCACCTATTAAAGGAGACATGTTTTTGATCATGTCTTCGGACCCTGGTATAGAGATATACTAGTCTATCTCCAGACTTTGAAGTGCCCCACCTTTGATTCTTGTGATGAGCGTTGTCGTATACACCATCATGCCAAGAACTATCTCATACTCGAGGACACTTTGTATCGTCGAAGTGTATATTGCATCCTTCACCGATCTCTCACTCATGAAGAAGTGGAAATCATGCTTAATGATTGCCACACAGAGCATGTGGCGGTCATTTGTCTGGGTTGGCAACAACCCAAAATATTCTACGAGTTGGTTACTTTTGGCTGACATTAATCAAAGATTGTGTTGAATTGGTCAAGAAGTGCCACTCGTGTCAGATCTTCTCTAGGAAGATGAGGGCACACCCTGCTCCTATGTTTCCTGTCATCACAGTTGGTCCCTTCACCAAGTGGGTGATTGATTATGCTACATGCAACCCCCCTTCAACAAGGGGACACCATTATATCATCGTAGTAGTAGACTACTTCACAAAGTGGGTTGAGGCTATGCCAACATTTAAATATGATGGCGAGACACCAAGTCTCTTTTTGTTTAACCAGATAATAGCAAGGTTCGACGTCCCGAGAGAGATTGTCACTGACCATGGCAGTCACTTTCATAATAAAATGATGTCCGAGTTAACGTCAAATCTTGGGTTGAGGAAAGAACATTTTTCACCCTACTACCCACAAGCAAATGGTCAGGTGGAAGCTGTGAATAAGTCCCTTAATACTATTCTAAAGCGAACAATCAATTCGGCCAAGTCAAATTGGCATTTGATGTTGTACTCTGCATTATGGGCCTACCGAACATCTGTTAAGAATGCAACTGGTTTCTCACCTTTTCAACTCGTTTACGGGCTAGCAGTAGTCTTTCCTATAGAGTGCCACCATCTCTAAAGTTGGTAGTACAGTTATTTCCAAACACTTCACTACTTGAAAATATTTTATTGTATATCGAGCATCTCAATGGGAAACATCATGATCCAGCCTTGGCTAACAAGGCTCACAAACAAAAGGTCAAGTGTCAGTATGATAGGTCTTTTCGTCCTCAGATTTTCTCTAAAGGTGACCTTGTCCTATTCTATGACCAAGATAAGGACCCCCTGGGCGTAGGCAAGTTCAAACCCATGTGGTTCAGACCTTTCATCATGAAGGAGGTTCTAAATAAGGGTGCTTATCATTTGGTGGACTTTGAGGGAAATTCTTTGGTGGAGCCTAGAAATGGGCTCTACCTCAAGAAGTATTACTCGTAGGTGGGTCGCCTTGGGTGAGTTCTTGTACATCTGTATAGTTCTTATACATTTTTCTTTTTTAGTTTTTGCCTTTTTGGTTTTATGGATGTGTCATTTTTGATGTCGTCTTTTTCACTATGGAAGATGTCAAGTGAATCAAAGGTGTTCGTTTGGTTTGCGGACGACGCTAGCCGACGCACTCGGAGGCTTGCTTCCGTAGCTTGGGTGATTTTCACACCTCAAGGCCAGTTGATATCTTCAGAAGGTATATGTTTAGATGATGCCAAAAAAAATGTTGCCGAATATAATGCAGTCTTAGAGTTGCTTTGTGACGCTTTCACGCATGGTATCTCTCACCTTCGGGTCTACTTAGATTCTCAATTGATTGTGTCCCAGTTAAATGGGGTTTACCGCGTTTACGATCCTACTCTACATCGATGGTTCCTTAGGGTACGTCTCTTAGAATGAATCTTTGATTACATTATGTATATCCATGTTCCTAGGAGATTGAATCAAATCACATATACTCTATCGAATCATGTATTAGATTGGCATATTGCATAGATGTAATAAAAATAACACACATGCACATGTAAATACATTTGTAAATAAATGTAATCCATAAGACATAAAAATATGTAAATATGCATATATATATATATAAAATATCAGAGTACATGGGTGGGCGTAAGCGCCTCAAAAATATGTCCAGTAAGAGTCACGAGGCTTATGCCTTAAAAAATATACAAAATGTGTCCTCGACACATAAGTAGTCTAGCCTAGCTAAGGGCAGGGCCTGTTGGCCCTGCCATAATGAACAATGATGTTTGCCAAATGCCAGAAGAGTTGGACCCAAGTCCGTGGTACCCTAACTACGTGAGGTTGCATTTGCTAGTGGAAGATCCTCGATCTCTGCCATAGGGACTGTGCGAGTGAGCACGGTGAGGTTCCGCTCCACCCTTCTCAATACTCTCTCAGACTCCTCGACTGAAGGCTCCCCTGCTACTGTTGTTGGTCCGACGGCTGCGGCTGGTCCTGCCTCTGGTCGAGGACACCACCTGGTCCTCAAAAATTTTGTTGGATGCACTGGTCCCACATCTATACATAACAGATACATAAGTGTCAAATACTCTGGTATAAAAAACAAAATAAAAATAAAAATGATATATATAAAAAAGAAATAAAAAATTAAATAAATCTGAAAAAAAAACGTACCCATCTCTCCTTGCTTCTCTCCTAGAGGTACAAGCATGTCAGGATCTATAGAAAATTTTATACTGACATAGGGGTATTCCTATATAGCTGGAATCTATCAAGACCACCAGTCAAAGAAAGCATTATTGAAGGCCTCAACGGTCCTACGTCCCCCCTATCGCGGCATCAACACCGCCCATCTACATAATGCTGGGAGAGAGGCCACGTGCCCTCGTATCGTCTCTCATGGACTAAGACTGGGTACCCTCTCGAAGAAAAAGGAACACAGAATAGTCCCGAACCCAAACTTTTTGTTCTCCCATATCTGACACTCTGTTAGCTGTCTCTTCATGCAATCTAGCATGGTTGTACTCCAGTCGAAAATACGTGCATTTAAGCACTGCTCCGCACAATGCATGTGTGCTCAGGAGGCCTGATGTAATGCTACAAATTCAATGATCCACCCAATGAGTAGCACTATCACTTTCAACGATAGATTACTAATCTTGTTTATCAACACCTGAGAACCCACTTTCTCAGTACCAACCTCGCAATGGAGTCCAATCAACTTCTCAATGTTGTGAGGCCTAGGGGGAAAGGTACGCAAGTTGACTGGATCCCCTGTCCTCGAGAGACCGGTCAGGAATTTTTAGTCGTTCAAGTCAATGACTGCCCCTCAAGCATAAATTCCTCAACGTCAGGATGTCAGTAATCTATCAAAGCATTCAACAACCTGGGTTGTGCCCTCATGAACGAACACTGGAATAATTTTAACAACCCACATTGTGCTAATACAACGATAACAGTAGGGTCTTGTGAGACCAAAAAGTCAATGTCTTCATGCTCCCTCTCTCTCCAATGGACATACATCTTGCAAATGACAAGTTCATGGGGAGTTAACTTTTTTTTTTTTTTTGCACATATTGGAGGGTGTATGCGGGTTTTATTGGGCACAATAGCATATAGACGTGTGAAAAACATTTTCTGCACGTGGGAATACGTGGTTTATCCTAAGACATCCCATGTACACATAGGGACAACCTTTTTAAAGGTCAAGGCCCCCCCAAGAAACAAAAATAAATGCAAAAAGGAAGAATGGAAATGCAAGAGGGGCTAGTTTGTACTTACTTGGTCTAAGAAGAAGTTCGTTTCGTCCGCTGAAGCTCCCGGAATCAAGTCTTTTGGCAAAGGGGTGTTTTTGAATTTTTTGTCAATTCTCAATTTATAATGGTGATAATGAGCTACCAACTTCTATTTATAGACTTTTTAGCCCCTTTTGTCATTTTTTGGACCCTTTTGTCATTTTTTCTAGCCTGTAAATCATTTAGTGTGGTTCTCGAGTTTCTTTTTGGATGTTACGATACATTTTACTTTTGGTTCGGTGAAATTGTTTGAGAGTTGGGGCACTTTTAAGGTCCTTTGGTGAAAATTCTTTTTTCCAACTTTGTGCATTTAAGATAGGATTCCACCTCCACTTCTTGCACCCTATTTTCTTTTTCACTTTGACATAGGATCCATCCCACTAAATTGCGACACGGAACCCTCACTTTTTCTCTAGAAGTGTCGTACTTTAGTGGTAGAGCCTACCTTCACATGGATGTCCTAGGTGGATACTGGTTGCATTTTGGTGTCCATGTCGTCGCTAATGATTTTAGGCTCGGGAGTCCTTTTAGTCCTATCTTGATTACAAGTTTGGGCCTTCACATGTCTGATATGTTATCAGTCTTGGTTTCACCCTCAGGACTCCCAAAACAATGGGTCTTCTTTTAATCCCTTTTCAGACCCATAAACATGAAAATATTGTCGAGCGATCTTGTTGTCCTTCACGCTCGCCAAACTAAAATTTGAAGGCATGTCTATCCGACGATAGTTTACCCCTTTTTCAATATGGATGGTAAAATGTACGAACAAAGGTATACTCTAGGGGCATCGGTTCTCTAGACGAGTATTCTCATGTATAAATTTAACCGTTTTTCGGGCGCGAGGGACTAAATTTACGAAAAAGGAACCCCCATGAAGTCCATAGTTAAGCTCTTTTCAGACTACCTAAAATTGAAAAGATTGTCGAGTGACCTTGTTTCTTCACACTCGTTAAATTGGTCAAGAAGAACATCCCTTACAAAGTCCATAGTTAAGATCTTTTCAGACTCCTTAAATATGAAAATATTGTTGAGTGATCTTGTCTTTGTCACACTCATTAAAATTATTTTGAATAGACGTCTGTTCGGTGCAAGTTTACCCCTTTTTTGAAATGACTATACTAACTTCGAAAAAGGTACCCCAGTGGAGTCTCCTTTTACGCTTTTTCAGACTCTCTAAAAATGAAAAAACACCGAGCTTACCTTCTTTGGGCTCGTTAAAATTACATCGAAGGACATTATCATTATGTCTTATTAATCACATTTGCATCCCTGCGTCTTTGGCCTAATGCTGGCTCCATGTTTCTCTCAACTTAACCATTTGAAGCATGACTTATATGCAAGCCTTGTAGCACTTTGCCTCTGCACCTTGACCCATGGAGGATTTTTCCCGAGTGTCCTTCTCCTGCATATGTCCCCTTTCTCCGAGAATCAGTGTGTTGCTTGCACTTGGAACTAGTATGTCTGTGACACTCATTCCTCCTTTGTAACATAACATTCTTTTATTCTTTTTCAATCTTTCTAAAATTATTGAAAAAGACAAAAAAATCAAATATACCCCAAAAAGAGGAAGGGAAAAGTATTTTCTTTTTGTTGACAACACAATGAGTCGTCCTTGGACAAAGCACATCCTTCCATTTGTTATTCAAGCTCTAGGATTTAATATTACCTTAGGAAGATATTCTCGCTACATAGAGCTGTGTCCTCCTTTGTTTGGTTATCCTTCCAAACATATGGAGAGTTTGGGTTGCTTCCTGCATCATGAACTTATGTCAATTCCATGCTGCCTAAGTCTTATCATTTGTCGTGATTTTGTCCAAGGGAATTTTTACTAAACTTGATTCTTCCCTTCTTTAGTTTGTCTCTTGTCCTCATGCCCGACCACCTTGAAAGTCCAATCAAGTCCTTGCTCAAAATCAATAAAGTTATCTTCTTGATCAACGAGATCCTCTTGTCTATTCCTGATGAGTCGTCGAAGACCTCTGGGTAGTGAAGTCGTACATTGATATTACAATCCTACCCGAGTTTTGAATATTTTGAAGTTGTTGCTCGAGCTCTGAAGACCTCATCTCCAGCCATCAGGCGTCATTGGCTTCTTGAAGATGGATACTATACATGTATATATTTTGATTTTGAGATGTAGATCAGTTGTGTACTACTCACGACTACACTTTATATAGTTATATGACATGGATATTCAGTGTATTTGATTTTCAACCATGATTTTATTTCATCTCGAGCATGGGTATGCCCACCTCAGTGAGACAAATTGTTATTTTGCAGATGGCACCTCCTGAACTTTGGTCTCTAGGCTCACTCGCTTTGTATGTTGGTAAATATTTGTAATGTATTTCAGCCATCAGATGCTCTTTTGAACTCATACATTAGGGGGCATCTGTTATAACCCTAAATTGCACCAGACATGCATACCTAGCATCAAGCCATCTTACTTGCTAATTTTTCCAAGCCATCATTGGACAACTCTTATGAAAAATCATTTCTTTGAAAATGTATGCGCCCTGCACCACTACTGCCTGTGTACATATGAGCTGCACCATTACAACCCACGTACACTCACACAAAGTGAAAAAAAATAAAATTGCAAAGGGATATAGATTTTTGGGCCGTTACCTAACCATTTGACTGCCCATAGCCAGTCACCCGAACCATTACTATCTTTTTGGCCTATAAAAAGAAGGTGTTGGGGTCCCATTCCAAAGGAAGAATGAGAGCATAGAAACTTTGCCCATTACAGTATTTCCCCTTTGCCCCAATATTTTGCAACCACATTGTGAGTTTGAGCCAAAATTCATTTTTCCTCCATTGCAAACCCTTGCCATTTCCCTAAAGAGAATTGAAGAGGAGAAGAATACATGCAAGTGACTGTAAAGAGGTTTTGTGTTGTGACCCAACTCGGGGAAGGAGGATCTGACGAGGTGCACACAGATCTCCTATCCTATGTGGAGTGGGTTTTGATTCTTTGTGGATGTAAGGATATTGACATAGGATAATAAACAAGATGAAGAGTTGGTGGACGTAGCCCCACGCTGGGGGTGAACCATGTATATCCCGTGTTATGGTTGCTTTGTGCATTATGGTTGTTATTCGAGTTATGCGTAGTAAATAAATATATGTTAGATGCATATCATATAGTAGCTTAGTGCTTAGTAATGTGAATGAATACTAGATAGGATCTATTTCTATATGATAAGTGCTTGGAGGTGTTAGATCTTGTTGAATACTGCGTTGTTATGTAATTAGGGCTTTCTCCTATGAAGTGGATAAGGAATAAATAATAATGAATGTTAACTGCTAAGTGATCTGTTAAGTATTGTAATAAAAAATATATGTCCCAGCTAGGTTGCAGACACTTGAGTCCTACAAACCCCCCTTCCTCTACCTCCGGTGAGACTTCATATGCTTCACGAGTGTTGCTGAAAGGGCCGATAGTTAGGGTTTTGTTGGTGCGTTGTTGAAGCGTTGAACCCTGGGTCTGCCCCTCCTCCAACACACCAGTATCATAACACCATTGGAGAAATTACTAAATATTTCCAAAGAATTTCGATGGATGACTAAGTGTGACAAGGCATTTGATATACTCAAGGAAAAACTCAGTACTGCACCAATTCTTATATACCCCAACTGGGAAATTGAATTCCATGAACACGTGGATGCATCGAGTATTGCGCTAGGAGCTATCTTAGTGAAACCCGGGGAAGGTAATATGGACCACCCTATATAATTTTCCAACATAAAATTATCTCAAGGTTAACACAACTACACAACAACTTAAAGGGAAGGTTTGACCATGATTTATGCGTTGCAAAAATTTTGACACTATTTACTAGGTTCTCATTTTAAGTTTTTCACTAACCATTTTGCGTTGAAATACCTTGTAAATAAGTCTGTCCTTGAAGGAAGTATTTCCAGGTGGATCTTACTCTTTCAATATTTTTCCTTCGAGGTAATTGTCAAACCTGGAAGATGTAATGTAGGACCATATTACCTATCAATACTGGAATTGGGGGAAATTGGAGGCGTAATGGACAAACAAATCCCCAATACAGACCTATTCTAGATTGAAGCCATCCCAAAATATTTCGAAGATATTTATACTTTCCTCAGTATAGAGACCTTCCTGGAGAATTATTTTGAAACCCAGAAGAGGCACATGGTGGTCCGCGCAAAATATTACCAATTGATTGTAGGCCAAATATATAAGATGGGACTCGATAGAATCCTCAGAAGGTGTGTCCTAAACCATGAAAGGAAAGATACAATATGGTAATTCCATAGTGGAGTTGCGTGAGGTCACGTTGGAGGGAAAGCTACAACATAGAAGATTCTCCAAGTCGGATTATAAAGATGATAAGGTTTATGCTAGGTCTTGCAATGTTTGTCAACGAGTAGGGAATCCATCATGCAGATATGAATTAGATCTTCAGCCAGTTACATAAATGAAATCCTTTAAGAAGTGGGTTGTTGACTTTATTGGACCAATTAACCCGCCTGCAAGACATTCAAAGGCTAGATATATCATTACCAAAATATACTATCTTACATGGTGGGCTGAAGGAGAAGCATTCCATGATTGTTCAACAGATACATCTGCTAGATTTATATTTGAGAACATTTTTTCCTGATTTGGATGTCCTAGGAGTCTGATTAGTGATCAAGGGAGCCACTTCAATAGCAGCACAATCCCAACATTGATGACACGATTTATTAGACAACACCATAAGAGAAGTCCTTATCATCCAAAAACTAATGGAATAATGGAGGCATTCAACAAGATTCTGTAAAGCAGACTGACAAAGGTAGGTTGTTTAAAAAAAGAAGATTGGGATGATAGAGTTCCAACAGTCCCGTGGGATTATAGGACTTCCACAAAGAAGATGCACAAGTACACCCTATTTCAGTTGGTCTACCAGAAGGAAGTTGTGGTACCTACATAGTTTGTTACCCCTAGTATCTATATATCTCAGGCTACACACATGACATATGACACATTAGTTGTGCACAAGATTGTGAACTTGCAAGAACTTGAAGAAGCAAGGTTACTTGTTGATTTTCATCAGTCAATGGAAAAATATAGGAAGAAATCTTGGCACAATCGATGCATTGATACTAAGAGGTTTGAACAAGGTGATATCATAAACATCTAGGCAAGTTGCACATGCATTGGTTAGGTCCATTCCTAGTGGATGAGATCGAACATTCTAATGCAGTCAAACTAGTGCAACTAGATGGTGTCCTTTGACCAGGGTGAGTGGATGGTGCATGCCTAAAACCCTACATTACCCACACTTAATAAGAGATATGGTTTCTCCAATCCAAGGGATCAGGCACATTAGGTAGACTTTGATTTTCTATTCAATTTTGTAGCAATGTTGAATTTTGTTTTATGTAATAACGTCGGAGTGTGCTTACGAGCGCCATGACACATCCTTCTCATTTTCCTTGTCAGGTATTTTTCAACATGCTCACGCAACAATGCGTTGTCTAGAATGTCTCCAATCCACTCAGCTATAATGTACCCAACCACTCACAAGGTAGGAACATTAACTTCCAGTCCTTCTCTAGACTAATTCGACCCCTGTCCTAACTTTAAATAAGAAGGATGCATGAAAGATTCACATGCATTGATCAATATTGATGCTAAACATAAAATAAATGAATCATACGACATGCATGTTGGCCCTCAGCCAAGTTTTAAGGAAATCTTGGTCAGGTTTGGACCACTTTTGGACTTTGATAGGTTGGTCGAAGATGGAGTGCCCAGGTGGAGCAGAGATCACAGATCTCACTTATTTTACGGGCTATGTGGACCCAGCAAGGTGTTCCTTAGGGTTTTTGTAATGGGTTACGAGATGTCATCCCATGGGTTTACCCATGATTAGGCCTTATTGTAAAAGTATAAATAAGAGTGAATAGATCATGGGAAAAGAGGCTATGTGCAAGTAGTTCTAAGTTGCTTTGTGCAACAAAATGTGTATGTAAGGCTCGGTGATCAATAAAGAAGTTGGCTCTGTGCCTTGGCCTAGTTTTGGGAAGGAAGATCTGGTGCATGGTGTGAAGATCTCTTGTCCGGTGTGAAGCTTGGCTCTGTGGCTTAGTGCACATGAGTGACTGCATGTAAGATATTGAAGAATAATAAAGAAGACGAAGTAGTTGGTGGACATAGTCCCACACTGGGGTGAACCACGTCTATCCTATGTGTTTGGTTTTCTTTGTGCTTTGTTGGTTATATTATGAATCTACTCAGTGCTTTTCTTATTATGTATGTTATATAGACCTGTCGATGCTCAGTGCTTTAGTTGTGTTAAAGATGAATGAATGTTAGATCTAACTCAGTGCTATGTGCTAAATGATTGAATTGTTTAATATTTACTGTGTCGATCTATATTAAGGTTTGTTTTGTGATGTTAATGAAGATAATGAACTAATGCATAATCACCTTCTAAGTGTTATTATCACAGAGACTCTAAGTGTTATTATCACCTGCTAGGATACTCTACGAAGTGTTATTATCACATATCTACATCCCATATTGGTTACAGACACCTAAGTCCTGTAATCCCCTCTGCTTCTACCTTGAGAGAGACTTTTCCTTCTTTGAAGGTGTTGCCGAAAGGGCCGATAGTTAGGGTTTTGTTGGTGCGTTGTTAGAGTTGAAACCTGGATCTGCTCCAGTGACAACAATTGGTTCTATTGTCCGGACTGAAACTGTGATTGTTGGGAACTGAAGAGAATCTTTTTGCATAGATCTATTGTTGTAGTGCACAGTACTCTACTTGACTTGCAAAGTTCCATGCTAAGAAAGAAACCCGATCTGAAGAAAAGAGGTAAGATCTTAAAAGAGGTAAATCTATTTTCTTTGATAAGAGTAAGATAAGTGACAATTTTTGTTTCAAAAGCATGAATTTAGGTATGTTTAATAGATTTTATCCTATTCCGAAAGCTAGGACACAGTTGGAAGAAAGAGTTGATCTAAGTAAAGATAATAGAAATGAAAAAAAATATGTTATTCCTATGCATAGAAATAATTTTTGGACTAATAAGTGGATGCAAGAACCTAGACAAAACTTTTGTAGATTGCAGGTCCAACGTTCTGATCCTAGTGCGCACTACATAAGAGGTCGGGGAAGATATAAAAGAAAGAGAGGATTAACTTCGTGTTATAAATGCATAAGAGCGAGACATCTTGCTAAGGAATTCCTTGTTATAGGTCCTATTTGTATTTGTTGTAAAGTTGTTGGTCATGAGGTTGAGGATTGTCCAAGGATGATTGCTAAAGTTGAAAGGATGAACATGAGACAAGAAAAATATGAAGAAAGTCAAGAGACTAAGAGCATATTAGAGAATCATAAAGAGAAAGAATTAGAGAAATCTCATACTATGTTATCACAGTTGAAAGAAACAATGAATGATAAAAAATATGTCAGCTTACGAGAGATCTTGAAATTAAAACGATGCATAAGTACGAGAATATAAGATTGCGGAATAGACTGTGTCTTGGATGAGGAAACACCAGTGAATATTATGACAGAAGGAACTTGGGAAATTTTGGGAAAGCCTACAATGGTACCTTCATTGGGAAGGATAGGCTTGTTTAAAGGTAAGATGATAACCCTATGTGGAAGAGTTACTAATGTACCTATTATTGCTCATGGAACATGGACTGAAGAAGAATTTGAAGTCATTAAGTTTGTTGGGGATAGTACCCCTTTCCCACTTTTGTTAGGAAAGACTTGGATTAAGAGGGATCAGATTAGAAGGAAATTAGAGGAAGAAGCTACAGAAAAGAAAAATCAAGAACTAAGGGATTTCATAGCTAGAAAAATAGATCGACTAATAGAAGAATGAGAAGATAAGTCGAAGCAACAAAATAATTTAATAACGTAGGAGGGACATATATAAAGAGAATTATCTGTTAACGTTGAAAGAATGCAAGAAGTCTTGAAGAACCTATCTATGCAAGAAAGAAGAATACCCACTCTGGAATTAATAAGAGAAGGGGTATTAACTTCGAACCCTTTGAGAGCACATCAATAGTGTGAAGTCACCACGCTAGGAGAAGATAAGAATAAGAATGGAAAGAGGATTCCAGAAACATTTAGAGAGAATCAGATCACAGGAAAGAAGGCAATGAAGCTCAATAAGAATAAATCTAAGTTGGAAAAGCTGCAGGAAGCTACAAAGAACAGATGGAAGACTTCACAGACTGGAACCTCGTAGGAGGCAGGTTCATAGGATTTGAACCTCGCCAGAATAGCAGGACCACGCATAATGGGACTTTGCCTTGGTGAAGCTATATGACTGTTGGAGGTGCCCCAACTGTTAGAACGATGCTCCAGAATGGCTAGAAAACACATTTATGGGTGGATGGACCACTTTTGGGACATTGATACCACACCATAACGGACATATTCACATTGATGGAAGCATTCCTACCCATTGGAAGAATTCGTTACAGGGCCCCGCTTATTTAACTCGTCGGATGTTGCGCCAAGACCACTTTTTACCACCCGTGATTAACTAAGGCAACAAAGAATTGATTGTGTGTCGAGATGTGTTATCAGAAACTAGACATCACTATCTGTTTGTCTACTTATCCGTTCACCTACCCCGACCTGTCTGTTTAACAGTGAGAATGTTGGGCAAACCCATTGAGTTAGAGAAGTCCGTTGAGGAGGTTCTTAAGAAGTTTATGGTTGATAGAGCTATGTCTGAAGGAGTATAGGTGTCATCGACTAGGGTACTACATGCTTCCCCTTCGATTGGACGACGTTCGAGCCATGTCAACCCCGCGACTGAGAAGCGAAGTAAGCATCACGACGATATGGCTAATGCGAAGTAGATCCTGTCGATATTACTAGACTATATACCACCTTTGGCTAGCGTAGTTACCCGTGAAAACATCACACACAACTATGAGTACACCTTGATCACTGTGTACATCCTGAAAGGAATACGTGTAGTTGGGAGTCAGTTAGGACAGATCCCACTACTGAAGAACATCGAATTTAATATCGATGATAGAAAGAACTATGCTATGGTTGCACCCCACCGATACTTGAAAAATAAAATTGGGAAGAAGCCTCACCTAGTCTCCCAACCATGGATTAAGGAGCTTGCGTAGTCCACTGTGCTAAATGTGATGAAGATTCCCCTTTTTGGCAATCACCAGGAGGTTAACGCTTGCGTTAAAATACTCTTGTCATGCTACCATGGTAGATACCTGTGGCTCGACTGACAGATTACTGTGGATCTGATGCTAATACACTTGATTACATGATTAAGCATGAAGCGACCTAACCCTCAACAGTTTTATCCAGGGAAGGACTCATACCTCTCCCTGGCACAACGCATCAAGGAGGGTTACGACGAAGTAAAAAAGGGAAGCGATGCTACAAGGTATCCTCTATCCAGGAAGGTGTAGTGTGCCTCTCTTTCCAACTCATAGATGGCAAGCTCATAAGAAATAACCACCCCACACAGCTCATCGGGTTTGTGGTGGAACTCGTAGGAAAATGTGTGGAGGGCATTTAGATGAATTGGGCGAGTTACCTCGTCAATAAACTCAGGAAGGATTGTCATATATATTAGAATTAGTGATACAAATTCCACTTTAGTTGGCTGATCATGTTCATTTCATTTGTCGCTTGGAAAATGTCTGAAGGAGTCACCTTTCCAGAGATTGAACCATCAGAGCCATTGGATGCTAGGTTTTCTACCTTGTGGTACACCAATGACATGTCGAAGAAATGGCAGTCAAACACTGTGTTCCATGTGTATTATCAACAACTGAAGGTTTCCATTGAACCATTTCTGCACATGACACCATGCACCTTGCACCAGTATAGACCGATAGTTAAGTTCCACGCAGATCAAAATTTATCTATATCACTGCACGCAGAGATGAGAACAAGGAAGAGTTATTTTCATATTAAAAGATGACATACAAAGACATGGAGCAGATAACAAAAGAGTGGCCGGATGAGTTCCTTGTACTTGTTGCTGATGCAGAACTCTCTGACACTGACATCATAGGAAGCCCCTTAGTCACCCGGGTCGAGTATGTTGGACATTCTAGTGGGACAAAGAAGAAGAAGAAAAAGGAGGAAGTCCAGAATATAGATATTGATGAGGAGGACAACACCTTTGAATAAAATGGATCTAACTCACTAGGAGGATAAAATGAAGAAGATGGACAAGGAGGAGGGAATGAATGATAAAATAAAGGAGAAGGTGAAGCTACACTGCCGAAAGATACCATTGTTGAAACAGTAACACTATAGAAGAGGAAGGTTTCTCTACAGAAACCTTCGGCAAGAAAGAAGATGCGTGCCAGTAAGCCCTAGTTAGAGGCCACACTCACGGTGGACGACATCAACTTGGTCCACAGAGCCATGGAGGATGCTTCCGAGGACATCTTGCAGAGATATAGAGCAAAGAAGGAGTTGTATGAAAAGTCTGAGAAGGAACTGAAGGAAGTACAAAAATCTATTCAATTGATCCATGCAGTAGCTGCTGCGCCTTCTTCGTCACAAGTTGCATAATTGGGGGATGAACCAGCCTAATTAAGAAGAGTTTCATATGCGACAAAGGCTTGACTTCAGAAAGTATAAGAATAAAAGGGGAAGGCTACACAATCCTTGAAACAAGAGAAAGAGGAAGTCTTAGAACAATTACGAGTAGCACCGTACTATGTAACCACCTATGAAAATAAGAAAAAATAGTTTTGGGCGATGCTCCATGAGGAAAAAGTGAAGATACAGAGAGAAAATGAGCAGTTTCTCATAGAACAAGCTACTTTCAAAGAAGAAGTGAATAGAGCATGTTTCTATGTGCCAGGATTGGCACATGAGGAACAAGAGTTAGTCGTGGCTCAAGTGGCAAAGCTCGCTGAGACCATCCAACATATTCAAGCGAGGATAATGGAGTTGGAGATCCAAGCAGTACCGAGCACCCCGCGGGAGGTGCGTGACCAGAGGGAGGAATCTGCTAAGAAAAAATTAGTAAGGATAAGGGCCCTCTCCTCATAGTGAAAAAAACCGAGCAATAGAAGCGTGCATACATATGAATGCCTCACAAATGATCCAAATATAAGGAATTTGGAAGCACAGTTATAAGAGGTGCAACAACAAGCTTTCTCCGTGCAGGTGTAGATGAAGATGATCATCATAGTTGAAAGAATGAATAGGTCCTAGGAACAATTCATGGTACAACAACAAATTAATTCCATATAGGGCAAGGTAATGGAATTCGTGCAGAAACTACAACCTGTGTAGGATGAAGCCTGCAAGGTGTTTGAAGAAATTGAAGGACAAGGCTCGCAATTGGACCAAGTGGTTGTGAAAACAGAATAATGACTGAAAGGGCCTGTTACAGAGAAAATGATCCAAGAGCTCATTGAGAAGGAAGCTTAGGAAAAGTAGCAAGTCAAGGTAGCTCGAGGCCTTAGAAGTGACATTGCTCAGATCTAAGTGACTCGGGACAAGTCACAAGTGAGTGTCTGGGGCTCTTGGTCCTCGACCAAGTTTTGAGGAAACCTTGGTCAGGTTTGGAACAATTTTGGACTTTGACAGGCTGGTCGAAGATGGAGTGCCCAGGCGGAGCTGAGATTGCGGATCTCACTTATTTTGCAGGCTATGTGGACCCAGTAAGGGGTTACTTAGGGTTTTTGTACTGGGTTATGAGATGTCGGCCCATGGGTTTACCCATGATTAGGCCTTATTGTAAAAGTATAAATAAGTAAGAATGTAATGTAGAAAAGAGTGAATAGATCATGGGAAAAAAGGCTAAGTGCAAGTAGTTATGAGTTTCTTTGTGCAACATAATGTGTATGTAAGGCTCGATGATCAATAAAGAAGTTGGTTCTGTGCCTTGACCTAGTTTTGGGAAGGAGGATTTGGTGTGCAGTGAACAGATATCCTGTCTGGTGCGAAGCTTGGCTATGTGGCTTAGTGCACAGGAGAGACTGAATGTAAGATATTGAAGAATAATAAAGAAGACAAAGCAGTTGGTGGACATAGCCCCACACTGGGGTGAACCACGTATATCCTATGTCTTTGGTTTTCTTTGTTCTTTGTTGGTTATACTATGAATCTTCTTAGTGCTTTGATTATTATGTATGTTATATAGACCTGTCGATGCTCAGTGCTTTAGTTGTGTTAAAGATGAATGAATTTTAGATCTAACTCAGTGCTATGTACTAAATGATTGAAGTGTGTAATCTTTACTGCGCCGATCTATCTTAGGGTTTTCTCTGCTATGTTAATGAAGCTAATGAACTAATGCATAATCACCTTCTAAGTGTTTCTAGAATACTCTACGAAGTGTTATTATCACAGATTTGTGTCCCATCTTTGTTACAGACACCTGATTCCTGTAACCCCCCCTGCTTCTACCTCTGGTGAGACTTCACTTGCTTCACAGGTGTTGCCGAAAGGGACGGTAGTTAGGGTTTTGTTGGTGCATTGTTAGAGTTGAACCCTGGGTCTGGCCCTATGCCAACTATGCACAACAATAACCAAAAACACATGCATACTCTAAATATTGAATTCAACGATAAATAAATACACATCAAAATCAATCATACAAAGATAAATAATACTATATCAGAGAGAACTTATCTTTAATAAAAGAAACCACTGACTAGTTGTAGACCAAGGAAGTTACACCCAATCGTAGACACTATTGTTCCAAGTCTCAACAAAAATGCCACCCCTGAGCCAGGGCTATGAATCCATAAGGATGGTTCTATAGTGTTACTCGGCTACCCAAATCAGTCAACATTGAATCTATCGTAGGATTCCCAACACCCACAACAATCCAAATACAATTTTTTTTATACCCAACCTACACAAACCAAGAGAATGGATCCTCTCCTTTCTCTGCCACATAGTCCCTAAGGATTTCCTTCTATTTCCAGGGCTCTAGTGCAGCTGGTCTAGAATATCCATGCTGGGACTCTCAGGTCTCGCATCTATGAGCAAAGATGGACACATGCCAAAGCATATTAGACATGAAATCCTTGATTCATTGATGGATTACACCAATAATATCTACAACCAATAATACCATGGATACACTTCAACAATTCATCTTCCTTTCCCAAGCTAAGACACGAAGGCAAAAAGATGAGTGGGTGAAAGAATGAATGGAGTGGAATATCCATGAGAGGGATGAACAACAAGAAATTGAGTGAACAAGTGAATGAATGAATGTGTGAGTGCATGAGTGAGGCAACCAACAGAAGAACAAGAATGAGAACAAGAGTGAGAGAGAGAACAGACCCTCCAACAAACCAGGGACACATTTATGTAATTCTTGGGAATCAAGAACCTCATGGCCTTACCCCAAGAATCTTACATAAATGATTTCCCCCATTAAACAAAATGGTTAATTTAAAAATGAAATAAACACTTATCTCATCAAGCCCCCTCTCTTGTGGAATCATATCCCCCTATAACTCTAGTCCTTGTTCGTCTAGTAGCCAACGATATATTTATTATTAATAATGATAAAAAAATTACATTTATTAGGCACACTAACCTCTTTTAATTGTTTGGGCACTCTGGACTCTAAAAAATTAAAAAATTCATTATTTAATATGGGGCTCAAAACCTAGGGTGTTACATCCCCTCCCCATTACTTTGGTACTATCCTTAGTGGATATACAAAACATGAATCAAAATTCCAAATTTTATTCAAAAATTTATGGGTACTCTGCCCGCATGGCATCTTCATTCTCTCAGGTAGCATCTTCAGGACCGTAGTAGGTCCAATGAAATTTTACTAATTCTATAGCTTGATTTTGGAGCATTTTGACTTTTCTATCCAATATTCGCACTGGCTAGACCTGAAAGTCTCCCTCTGTCTCTACCGAAATCAGATGCCAATCAATAACATGGATATGATCATGTACACATTTCTTTAGCAAAGAGACATGCAATACATTATGCACATTCATGGAAGCAGGCAATGCAAGAATGTATGCAACTTGCCCTATTCTGTCCAATATCTCAAATGGACCACAAAATCTGGCTGCAAGCTTTGTACAACTACTCAACTTCAAAGAGATCTTCTTGGGATTCAATTTCAAAAGCACATGCTCCCCCAATTTAAATTCTCTTGTTTTCCTATTCTTATCTACATAAAATTTCTATCTATCCCGAGTTTCCTTTAAATTCTTCTTAATCTTAACCATATGGTATTCCATTTCCTTGAGCAACTTTGGCCCAAGTACCACTCTATCTGTTGGATTATCCCATCTCTCTGGAGTATTTCATTTCCTACCATACAAAGCTTCAAATGGGCTCATTTTTAGTGAAGCTTGATACCCATTATTATAGGCAAACTCAACCAAGTGCAAGTAATCTTCCCACTTAGATGGCTTATCCATCACATACATTCTCAACATGTATTCAATTACTTGGTTGACTCTCTCTATCAACGCATTTGATTGTGGATGTTAAGTTGTGCTAAAGTTCATATTTGTACCAAATTATTTAAATAAACCCCTCCAGAAATTTGAAGTAAATTTTGTGTCTCTCTCCGAGACAATTGTCCTAGGTTACCCATGCAACCTAGAAATCTCCCTCATGTAAACTTACGCAATATTAGCTGTTGTATGTGTTGTTTTTACAGGAACAAAACAAGCAACCTTTATCAATTTGTCAACCACTACAATGATTGAATCATGTTATCTTGCTATCCTAGCCAATTTAGTTATAAATTCAATGGTTATCACTTCCGATTTCTTCTTTGCAATTGGTAATGGTTGTAGAAAACCCACTGGGTGCCTATGCTCGGCCTTCACTTTCTGACATTCCATACATCTGGCGATGTAATCAACAACATCATTTTTCATACCTGGCCAAAAGAATTGGCTTCTTACTACTGTAATTGTTTTCTGGTAACCGAAATGTACAACATACGAAACATTATGCATTTATTTTAAACCAGATTCCTATGTTCCTCGGAAATAGGAACATAAATTCTATTTTTGTGCATAAGTAATCCATATTCCTTCATCTCATACTCTTTCATTTTCTGTTGTACATCTCCTTGTTGTAAGCTTTCCTTTACCTGTAGGTAATGTTGATCTGTAACAACAACATCCAAGATCCTTCTCTTCAAGTTTGACTGATGCATACTAACAACTGTAGCATGCCTCTTCTACTAAGTGCATCAACCAATTTATTTTCTTTTCCTTTGATATGCTTTATATAAAATTCGTATTAACTTAAAAATTCCATCCATCTTATTTTCCTAGCATTCAAAGTTGGATGTTCAAAAAGATACTTCATACCATTGTGGTTTGTTCTTAATTCAAATCTCTTTCCCATGAGATAATTCCTTCACACATTCAATGCGTGAACAATGGAAACAAGCTCCAAGTCATGTGTGTATATTTCCTCTCATGTTCCTTAAGATTTATGGACTCATAACGAATGACATGTCCATTTTGAGTGAGGACTCCACCAATTCCTTCCTGACATGCATCTGTGCATACCACAAAATTTTCATTTGGGTCAACAATCCTTAACACGGGTGCACTACTAAGAAATTCCTTCAAGAAATTAAATTTAAATTTAAATTCCCTTTAAATTTAAGTCCCTTCTTTTGCAAATAAGTGATGGGATGATCAATCTTAGAGAACCCTACTATGAATATTTTATAGTAACCAACTAACCCCATAAAATATCTGACTTCTGAAACATTCTTGGGTGTTTTCCATCCTCTAATGGCTTCAATATTCTCTGGATCCATGACTATGCCTTGTTCTGAAATAATTTGTCCCAAGTAATGGATCTAATATTGGTAAAAATAACACTTACTTAGCTTGGCATATAATTGATGTTCTCTCAGTACTCTCAATACTAGTTTGAGGTGATGTTCATGTTCCTCTTCAGAATTGGAATAGACAAGTATGCCATCTAGGAATACTATGATAAACTTATCCAAATAATTTATGAATATACCATTCATTAAGAACATAAAGAAAGCTGGCACATTGGTTAGTCCAAATGGAACCACTATGAATTCATAATGCCCATACATAGCTCTAAAGGATGTCTTATGGATGTCTTCTTTCTTGATTCTTACTTGATGGTATACTAATCTCAAGTCTATCTTTAAAAATATCTTTCCACCTCTTAGCTGATCAAAGAGGTCATCAATTCTGGGTAGAGCGTACTTGTTCTTTATAATGGATTTATTCAGCTGTCAAAAGTCAATACACAACCTCAAAGTTCTATCTTTATTTTTGACAAAGATTATTGGTGCTCCCCAAGGTGAAACACTTGGGCGTATGTACCCTTTCTTCAGTAATTCCTCCAACTGCATTTGTAATTATTTTAACTCTGGTGTACTCATTCGGTAAGGTGTTTTTGGCATTGGGGCAGATCCTGGCACTAAATAAATAGACAAATATATCTCCCTTTTTGGCGGCAACCCTAGTATTTCTTGGAATACCTCCTCAAATTCTTGTAGTACCGAGAAATCTTCAAGGCTGGGCCCCTTTCCATTTTCTGGCTCCTCCACATGGGTTGCATACAATTGAGATCCTTTTCCGAAACATCTCTTCAACTGTAAGTCTGAAATATCCCTTATAGAGATGGGTCTTGGAACTCCTTTCATAGTGCTCTGTTTTCCATCTCCATCAAGAAATGTAAATGTCTTTCTATGACAACCTTGGACAGCATGATTCTTTTCCAACCAATCCATTCCAATTAGAATATCATAAGACCCCAATGGTATGATATTTAAATCAACACTAGTATTCACACCATTAATAATTATGGAACAACCTCTGACCATATCATGGATTATCCTTTTAGTTCCAGTGGCTAGATGAACCAAACTTGATTTCCCAAGCTTAATTTTCTCCAAATGTAATATATCCACTATTTTAGGATCAATGTAACAATAACTTGCTCTTGAATCAATTAAAAATAACAACAGGCTGATTTATGATCTTACCTTCCACCTCGATCATGTTGGATGGGTATTCTGATTGTTGATCATCTAAGGCTGCATGAATTCTTCCCATGTCTTCGACTATTTTAGACTCTCAGAGGTTGTGAACATTCTTCACTCTGTCCTTTATATGGGGGAAATCGTTGTACATGTGATCTTCGTTGCACCCCCAACATTGGATTGGTGGTCTTCCCCTTTTTCCCAAGGAGTCTTATTTCTTGGATTCATCCTTGGCGTACTGATCTTGATGATTTTTATTAGGCTCATTTCTATTGAAAGGAGTTTTGAATCCCTTCCTCCTTTGATTAGACTTCTCCTTCTTCTTATCCTTCCAAGACTTCTGCATGGATTATTTTTCCTAGCCTTACTCATACAAGTACTTAGCCTTCCTAATGGTCTCAATCAAGGTCTTGGGCTCATCATACTGAATATTTTATTTATAAAAGGCTGGCATCTCACTCAAAAACTTTTGTACTTTCACCTTATCATCATTTATGAACCCGACATACTTTAACAACCCCAAGAACTTCTTCTCGTATTCTGCCATAGTCATGCTTTCTAGCCAGAGTTCAAAGAACTCCTACATTTTCTTTTCATGGAAATGATCTTAGAGGTACTCCTTCTGGAAATATTTATTGAACTGCTTCCAAGTGATCCTATTCTCATTAATATGTTCCAATTTCTATAGTTGATCCCACCACATAGCAACTTTCCCATGTAAATGGTAGGTGGAAATTCTGGCTTCTAGGTTTGATGAATAGTTATGAAATTGGAAATATCTCATGAGTCCAAGCAACCAGGATTCAACATCATCTTCCCTTTCTCTTTCACCATCAAAGGATGGTGGCTTAAGCTTCCTCATCTCTCCTTGAAAACTGTCCAATTCATGCCTTCTTCTTTGGTGCCTAACAAGAGACACCTATGGACTACTTATGGAATCTTTAGATGCATAATACCTTCTTGATGAGTAAGGAGGTGAGTAGTTTCTATGAGTTCTGCAAGAAATTCTTGAATAACCATCCTTCTTGTGGTTATCTCTTCTTTCATGATACTGTTAAGAACCAAACATCAATATAGCATAGAAAAACCTCAGGAAAAGTACTCAATGCCTTGAAAAAGAGATAATTTCAGATAATAAGCCTCTTCGAGGGGGCAACCTCCTTTTACCCCACTTAAATGTTCAAGTACACTCCTCAAATTCCCAATTTCTAAATGTTCAAGTACAAGATTATTCAAATGAAAATGTCTCCTTGGTATATATAGGAGACTAGAGGTATAATTACAACTAATGGCCTAAAGTCATAAATAAAATAAATTACTAATCTAATATGACCCAATTAAGGGTTAATGAGCCAATATTAGGGCTTACCATACCCCTCCCCTTCAAACAAGTTTTTTTCCTCAACACTTGAGTAGTTTTGTATGCTTTTGTATAAAAGACTAATTTTCCCAAGTGGAATATTTAGCTGACAGTTTCCTCCATTTAATGAGAGATAATTCTGAAATGGATCTGTTCCTTAGTTGGAGAATTCTTGTGTTAGTGATGGCTTCTTGTGCTCCAATATGATTTTTCCTTCCTCATCAAGTTTTGAAACATAGTTTGAATTGGGATCTTGTCGCCATAACCTTCTTTACATGAAACATGGAAAATTGGGTGCTCGTGGAAGGATGCAGTGTACCCAATTTGTAATGCCATAGTACCCAATATTCGTACACCTTATAAGGGCCATAGTAATTTCTCAAGTGATAATTCTATTATCCTGGTTTGCTTGAGGGACATCCGCTTCAGGCTATTGTAGTCTTAAAAACACCCAAACCTCTACTTCAAAACTTCTTTCTGCCACGATGTTGACCTATTGTTGTTTCATGCAATTTTGTGCCATGGTCGCTGTTGTCCTTTAAGATTTGGAGAACTTGTTGTTGGATTCTCTATGTGATCTTCCACCGCTGAACCTTAGATTTTATTTTAGAAAAGAAGTGGATAAATGAGGGTGGTATCCATAAAGTGCCATAAATGGTGCTGCTTTTTATGTAGTATGAAAGGAAGTGTTTATACCACCATTCCGGCCAAGGGTAACCATTTGAACCATTATGTTTGTTTCTACGTATTACCAGCAACTAAGGTATCCTTCTAGACATTTGTTTACTCTCTCGGTTTTTCCATCAGATTGAGGATGATAGGATGAGCTTGGTGAGCCAATTGAGTACCCAAAAAAGAAAATAATTTATTCAAAATGTCCAAGAAGATGGGATCTTTGTCACTTACAATAATCTTTAATGCCATGTAGCTTTGAACTCGTTTCCATGAATGCGTGGGTAACTGTATCTAGATTTGAAGGATGAGAGAGTGCACAAAAGCAAAAGGCGTGACTTGGTCAGCTTATCAAAAATCACCATGATGACACTCTTTCCTTCGTGACTTTGGTAACCCTATGATGAAATCCATGGAAACCTACTCCCCACCTAATTTGGGATGGATAATGGTTGTAAAGACCCGAGGTCTTAATTGTTTCCACTTTATTTTGTCGGAAAACCAAAAATTCTACCACAAGCCTTTGAACATTAGTTTTAAGGCCATCCCCAAAACTCTTGGACTCTATGGTAGGTGTTCAAAATCCCTTTAGTGCCCTCCTACCTGAGAGGTGTGCAATTCCAATAGTACCTTTGTTTGAGCTGGGAGTTCTTACAAAGGCTGCATCTTGTACCATAGTGAATCATTTTTCCATGTAAATGTATTTGATGCACTGCATTCATACAACCTTTTAATGAGAGTCCACACTTTTCATTCTTCCATTCATCCCTTCTTCTATTATCCAATCATGTTGAATGCTTATTCTGAGATAGCATGTAGAAAGGCCTCAACATCTTCATCCTTTCTGAGAGTGCACCGCCACAACATTTTTCTTCTTCCCTTTTATGATCGACAAAATCATAACCCACATCTTTGGTTACCCATTTTGTTGTTCTTCCGAAGATAGCTCCTGTCCAAGAAGCATTTATGACTATCATGATTTGTTTTGACCTTGAAGTGCCTACCCACAGGGTGTAAGGACGCCCATTTCTTCTAATGCATGTAGTATTCCCATCATTTATTTCATAAATGGGTTTGTGTAAGTCCTTTCCCCTTGAGTGATCGACTTTCAAAGCCAGTGGCCTTCCTTCTTGCATTAGACAACACCAATTCCATTTCCCGAGGTACCATCTCCACAATAAATGTTTTGTGAATTGAGTGGTCAAGACATGAGCTTTACACATCACCTCTCAGTTGTCTAAAGCTTTAGTTGCCTCTGAGTCCATGAAATGCATCCTTCTTAGTTATGGTTGTTAAAGGTGTTGTTATTCTTCCATAGTTCAACAAACTTGCGGTAGTAACTCACAAACCTAAAAATCCTCTAAGATTCTTAATGTTGGGAATTGGCCAATCCATCATGGCCTTTTAATCTTGTTAGGGTCTACCTTGACACCTTTCATGAGATATATATGACCCAAATACTCTCTACCTCCTTTACTCCAAAGAAACATTTGATGGTTTGGCATATAGTTGTTGCTCCTTTTAGTAGTTGTAGTACCTTGTCAACATGTCACAGATGATCCTCCCAAGAATTTCTATAGATTAGTATATCATCAAAAACAATAACACAAATTTTCCTGGAAGAAAGGGTTTTGAAAATGGAATTCATCAACCCTGAATGAGAAGGTATCGAAGGCCAAAAGGCATGACCAAAAATTCATAATGGCCTTCATGAGTTCGAATGTCGCTTTTTTGATATCTTCTTCCTTCATTTTGATTTGATGATAATCAATGAAGATCCAATTTTGTGAAATAGATTGCTCCATGTAGTTCATCTTAACAATTCATCAATGACTGAATGGGAAACTTATCTTTACTAGTGATCTTGTTGGAGCTCTCTATAATCCTGACACACACGCCATGAGCTATCTTCTTGAATACCATTACCACCGGTGCAGAGTAAGAACTTTGGCTAGGTCTAATGCCACCTCTAACATTTCTTCAACCATGTCAATTTCACTCTTTGGCTGCAGGGTATCTCAGATGGCTCCTGGGATGTTAGAGCAACACCCCTGTGAATTAGGTGAATTTCATGATCATGGGATTTCGAGTGGGTGGAAGAACTTTGGGAATATCTTCTAATACTTTAGAATGCTTACTTCACCATCCTTTGGAGATCTTGGAGGAATAGATGGCTTAGATGTTTGAACATTTAGTGAGCATAGTTGTGCACAACGCTCTGATGCCTCTTTTTCAATAATTTTGTTATGCCATTAGAGCTATCACCTTACCGGGTTTCTGTGATACCTCTTAACTCAATTCTATTTCTTTGCCAATGAAAAAATTTAAGGAAAGTTCTTGAAAATTAAATGCCACTGCTCTTAATGATTGTAACCATTGATTCCTAGTACAACATCCGCACCACCCATGGTATAGAAATCATTGGACTATTCATTACATATTCCATAGTAAGATTGATCTTATTGTGATTTTCCTAAGCAATTGATAGTTCCTCCATCCAAGTAATCATTACTTGAAACTTCCTATGGATATACAGCACTGAGATCTTTACACTGTAGTGAATGAACATGAGCACTTCCATGAATCAATTAGGACTCATTAATTTCTTTTATTTTATGTATCCTTCGATCTTGAGGGTTTGAGGAGTGCTAATTCCACCAATGCATTACTCCATATCGGACAACTCTCTGCATGAAATTGCTTCAAGCATTTTCATCTTGGAGATGGTTCTTGTTCTTGTTCTTCTTCCTTCACAATCTATGTAGAATAATTTCTTCTCACACACTCATGTCCCTTTACTATAATTTTGTTGTCACAATTAGCATAAACCTTTCTCTTTCTTTCCTCCACCAGTTGAGGTGTCAACTTTGTAGGTTGAGGTGTTTTAGAAGAAGGAGCACACTCCCATAGATGCTAGGATTGGTCCTTCTAGTAGCCATAGCCATATTTTAATACTTTCAACATTTCTTTTCCACCTTAAATGCATTCTCCAATGATTTGGGTCTCTAAAGGTGAAACTCATGTTGAATATTATCCTTTTAAAGTTCCTATGAATACATGAATCAAGTTCTCATCCTGAATATCGACAATTTTTATATTCAATCTTTGGAAGTTCTCTATAATGCTCTAGAATCGAACTCCTTTGCTTGAGATTTACCAACTGGCTAAAGAAGGTATTGCTCCTCAGATCCCTCATAGTGTGATATCATATCTTTCATGAAAATTGTCCAAGTGACGAAAGTGATTTAAGTAGAACAAAGTTGAATGAGCACCATACAAATTACTAGGGTTCTTAAATATAAAGAAGCAATTTATACCTTTGTGTATGTGGCACATTATGGAGATCAAAGAATTGCTCCATCTGAAGTATCCATGTGATTGGGTCCTTGCCATCAAACTTTCTCATATCAATCTTAGGAACGTGGTTGGTCTTCAAACCAAAGTTGGAGTTTATCCATTCTTGATTCACCTTCCTTGTGTCCTCATCATGAATTTGATGGGATGCATTTTCACTTTCAGGTGTCTTCTCTGTTACAAATTTTTTCAATACTTCCATGATCTCCCCTTTTAAACCATCTATCTTAGTATCCAACTTAGCTTCCATTGAATCCATCTTAGTATCCAACTTAGCTTCTATTGAATCCATCAACTTAGCTTCCATTGAATCCATCTTCTTGTATAGTTCATTTATGTCCCTACGCATTTCTTCACCTTCATCAAGAGTCCAATTAGGATTTTATGGAGGCTTATTTGGTGTAGAAGGTCCCTTTTTCGGTGGCATGTTGGCCAAGTATCACTTTTGAATCTTGATTTTGAGGCAGTTCTGCTAGACAATATTTAGTCTGTTCTATCTCCCAAGTTTCGGCCTTTCTGGGTATGAAAATTTCTTTTAGGTAGTTCTCTAATATTTCTTCTCTACAATGCCATAGGTTTGATCAAAATTGGATGTGCCAAGTGGAATTTACGGTAACTTCCTCACAACTTTCCGATTTTTGGACTTTCAAGGAGATCTCACTTGTATAGCATGCCCCACACAAAATAATTGATATCAAATTCTGAAACTCGCACCCAAAATGCTACAGACTGTTCAAGATCCAATGAAACCAGTCCCACTCAATTTGGATACTCTAGCAAGAAGTTATGATTGTTTTACCTGGAACACCTTCTTGAGACTAGTCAATAGGACTAGTCAGATACCCTATCTTACACAAGGTGTATCTACACATTTAAGATGACCCAGAATATTCACGTTTTACCAAAGATACCTTACTAAGTTTTTTAAATTTCATCCAGATTTCAGGGTCTGAAACGTTACAGAAATTTTTTTATAGCGAAAATTCCGTAATGACTCATTTCGGGATGATTCCAAAACCCTATATTGTACAGGCTATATCTCCGAATGTATAAGGCCTCATGAGATGAATTTTGAACCCAACGTACCTTTATCTGTATACTAAATATCCTCCAAGTCGTTCCTTCTGAAATCTTGTAGAAAACAAGTTATAGCGAAAATTCCACGGTGTCTCAGATGTAGCAGCGAAACCCCAAGACCTAGAGCTCTGAAACCATATGTTAAGAACCAAACATCAATATAGCATAGAAAAACCTCAGGAAAAGTACTCAACGCCTTGAAAAATAGATAATTTCATATAATAAGCCTCTTCGAGGGTTTAACCTCCTTTTACCCCACTTAAATGTTCAAGTACAAGATGATTCAAAATGAAAATGTCTCCTTGGTATATATAGGAGACTAGGAGGTATAATTACAACTAATGGCCTAAAGATGACATAAATAAAATAAAATTACTAATCTAATATGCCCCAATTAAGGGTTAATGAGCCAATATTAGGGCTTAACATACCTTCCTTCTTCCTCTTTCTTTGAGCCATTCTTTGTTTGTCTCTGCAACTGATTTAAGATCTATAACACTTGGGAATTTATCTGAATTTTCTCTCTCATCAGTCTCTCATTGTTTGCCTTGTAGCTATGCACTTCTATTTTCAGTCTTTTGATAGTTTCTATCAATGTTTCTTTCTCCCCTCGGCCCTTGCTTTTGTTGGATACTTTCTTTGCATTACCAACTATGATATTATGACCTTCAACCTCTTTATCATGGATGGAGACTCCCTCACGTTCTTCCATTTCTCAAATCTTCATTCTTATACTGAACTGATATGTTTACGTTTCCTAATTCTACAAAATGTGCAAGACACCATTTTGTTATAATTATGCATATAAAAGAAATTTTACGAACAATACTACACGTCCTTTTTCTTCTCAATTCATGAAGAATATATCCTCATTCTCCACAACATATCAATGCCCTATTATCCTTTAGCTGATACATAATTCAATTCTATGTAGGCACTTCCTTCAAACCATATCTCATGTGACCATGGTTCGAAACCACTGGCTTAGTCCTTCCTTAGTGCCTCACTCCATGTCCTTTCACACGGGGGCTTGTGCAAACCACATAACTGAGGGTTGGGTTACCTCCTAGACCATTTTTACCTTATCATGTGACTCGTGCAGGGACCAAGTCCTTCGGGCTTCGAATTTCGATTGTTCTCTGTTGTCAACTTCCTATTCCTTTTAGAGCTACACTTTGCCAAAGTCTTCACTAAATCCACCAAAAAGGATTGGACGGTCAAGACTTGATCTCCCACTGAATGGAAGACCTTGCCCCCCAGATGGAGGCTTCAATGGGAATCTATGGTTGTGACTTAATCAAGCATTGAGACAGGCGATTCTCAACCAATTCAGAAATTCGATGCTCTGGGGCTCTGGGATGTTCAACTCCCATGCCACTCAACTCCCCTAGAGTTAAAATCCACTGAAGTATTTACCCTAATCCTCCAGTTCTTAATCCAATGGTCAAGAAAGTTCCCAAAGGAATCCTAGATCGATAGGCTTTGACACTTTTCCATGGTATAAACTTGGAAACCCCCAAAGTCAAATACTCTCGGAGCTGACACGACACACTAACGTTACCCAAGGTGATGTGGAACCGTGGCACATGTGCCACATTTTACTCAAAAATATAGAGATCAAGGTATAAAAGTGTTGAATCCGAGTGACACCTGTCCCCACATGCCCCCCTACCACGTGGTACAAGCCACGTCATCAACCAAATGTAGGACTTTGGAGCTCCAGGCTTTGAAAGTTTCCCAAGTCCAACACATGCTACCCCACGGATAGTCGAACACTGAAATAAATTGACAACTCAAACTCCTCCCATAGCCAATGGTTGTGATTAACTCTGGGATTTCGGCTTCGGGGCTTCTTGCTTCAGACGACCCCCATACTCTCGAGCTATCGAACTCCAGAGTGGCGACGTTCCGAAGCTTTGAAGCTTTTCTATCCTTCCACCCTTTCTATATCTGAGAGTCCACACATTCTCGAAGTCCACCCCTCCATCTAATGCTTGACAGGACTTCAGGATTCCGACGCTCCAGGACTTCGAGTTATAATAGTTCATCAAAGTCTAAAACTCCCGAAGTGAAAACTCTCGAAGTGGTCCATGCATGTTGAACATGATCAATGATGGGGATCCCTCTATGCCTCCCATCAGATCAAACAATTGATGGGGCTTCATGACTTCGGCCTTTGGTAGTTCAGGCCTAGCCTACTTACCAAGATCGCCGACACGAAAAAATTCCAAAGTCCTTCCTTGTCTGCTAGGATTCGATTGACCACTAACGATCTATTCGTTAGATTCGATGGTTGGGACTTAATTCTTACCGCAACCTCCTATTTGCCTCCATCATATGGCTCCTGTTCACTTTCCCTCCGATCCAATGGTCCAGATCTCTCTTGATCCCACGGTGGTGATCGTTCTCAAATTCAAAAGGGACGATCACGATCCTTCAATCCTTTACTAAGGATCTCATATACTCTAGCTTCTGCATGGAATCTATAACACCAATCCTTCTAAGATTCACGACTTCAAGGTCATAACTTGATATCAACCACAAGATCTTGTCTAATGGATTCATCCCATTCTGGCTCAGTGTTTCAACCCGTATCTCTAATACCAATCTGTAACATACCCAACCACTCACAGGGCATGAACGGTAACTTCTAGTCCTTCTCTGGACTAATTCAACCCCTGTCCTAACTTTAAATAACAAGGATGCATGAAATATTCACATGCATTGATCAAAATTGATGCTAAAAATGAAAGAAATGAAGTACACGACATGCACAACAATAACTAACAAGCATGCTTACTCTAAATATTGAATTCAACGATAAATAAATACAGAGAGGAATAAACCATACACATATAAATAATACTATAACAAATAATGATTATCTTTAATAAAAGAAACCTTTGACTGGCCGCACACCAAGGATGTTCCACCCAACCATAGACATTGTTGCTCCAGGTCTCAACAACAATGTCACCCCTGAGCCAGGGCTATGAATCCACAAGGATGGTTCCAGAGTGTTACTTGGCTTCCCAAACCAATTAGCACTCAAGCTCTCATAGGCTTCCCAATAACCACAACAATCCAAGTATCCAACTCTCTTCTGCCTAGCTTGCACAACCCAAGAGAATGGACCATCCCCCTTCTCTCCCACGCAGTCCCTCAGGCTGTAACACACCCACGGTGGGGTGTAAAAATTTCGTTCTCCTTACAGGAACAAATCCTCTCTCCACAGTCTCTAATTTGGAAAGTCGGGGGACTAGCCCCCTTTTTATTTCTTTTATTTGATGACCATCATATGTAATCATAGGTTACGTTCGAACACCAGTCACATGATTGCAAGCGTGGACAAGGGTGGTTTGAGTCCAACTTCTTTTCTCCCTACAATTCACCATGAGCCACCACATGTCTCTTTCTCAATGTCGTGGTTTCGATTGCGGCCCGCCCTCTAACCTTTAAAGACCGAGCACTTTCTATCCCTGCAACTCAATGTGACCTTTGATCTCACGATCTTAATGGTAATTCTGAACTGAAAGCTTATATTTTCCCCCTTTTTAAATCAATAGACGTGATTTGCTTGAGGACTTCGATGTTCGGAGTTTTCAACTCTCAAACCTTTCTTTCTCTTCAGTGGCTAACTCCCAAGGTGGAAGATCTACTGACACATGTCCCTTGCAAATGGATGGTTCATATGAACTTTGACTCTCTGGACTTTGGGAGTTCTTTGTTTATTACCTTCTCTTTCTTCCGAAGTGATTTCTCCCAGAGTGGAAGATTTGATGACACTTGTCCCTTACAAATGGATGGATCAGATGAACTCCGACTCTTCGGCCTTCGTGAGTTCTTGTTCATTATCTCCTCTTATTTTAGAGTGATTTCTCCCGGAGTGGCATATCATTTTCCACACATCCTCTCCAAATCAATGGCCTTGGTCCTCTTCGGGACTTCGACACTTTTCAACCAAGACCATATCAATGGCCCTCAGCTCCCTTCTCGATCAACGATCAAGATTACCCTCTACTTTCCTACGAAGTATTCCATACCCCGAGTTCTAGATCGAGTGCCACACATCCACCTCAAATCGATGGCTCTTGTCCTCTTCGGCGGTTCGGGCTTCTATGATTTCAAACTATTCTCCTTTGTGTTCTCCCAAAGTGTTTTCACCCAGATTTCATGATATGTCGCCATGTGCCCTCTGGATATGACGATCCAGATTCTCTTCGGGTCTTCGGGCTTCAGACCTTTTAATTCTCAAACTTCACCTTCCCTCAAAGTATGCGGATTTCTACCGCGTGTCCCCCCTTGATTCAGACGATTGAGAGTTACTTTGGGTCTTTACCTGAAGTCCACAAATTCATGCCACCTATGTTCTGGATCTGACAATCCAGATTCATTTAAGCTCTTCGACTCTCTAGTATTCAAGAGTTTCAACTCTCAACTGAAACTTCGAAGTGATTTCTCTGGAGTTACTGATCTTTTCACACGTCTTTCTTGGAGATCAATGGACACGATCTACTTCGGGTCTTCAATGATTCTTCTCTCTCGTTGACCACAAACTATCGCTCAGGAGTTGTGGATCTTGCACCACATGTCCCTCTTGGTGATGAACAGTCCCAATTCACTTCGAGACTTTGGGACTTTGGCCAATCAACCCTCCTGTGCACACAAAGGTTAAAACTCGTGCACTTCACCTTAGATTGGATTTTTATCGTCCATTTGCGCTTAGATCTGATGTTTAGGATATTTTCCTTCTCAATGCCTCTCCTTTGCTTCACTAGATGTTGATCTAAAAATCTAGGATCTCCCCACAACCAATCTAATGGCTGCTGTCACTCCTCCTCCCAAGATTCTAACTCCTTCCAACTTGGAAGAGTTTTGTGGATGTTCGAAGGCCTCATCCCTCGTTCCTCTTGCAAGCGTGACTATCTTGGGTCTCGCCTTTTCTCTTAAAAACATTATCTCTTTTGATATTTTCAATTCTCTCAGACTGACGATACCAAAGGACTCCGTTACTTCGTGGATTTCCTAAGGGCTCACGACCATCCTTCTCGCAACTGTTCAAGGTCTGGTGGTTGTGATCCGACCAATACCGAGGTGTTCACCGATCGACAATTCACAATAATTGTGGTGCCCCAACATGCGTGCTCTTTATAAAAAATATTAACCTCCACAATCTGGAAAGCACTCGCCCAACTTGGTCGAACCAGAGTCATTGATCTTCCAGCCTGACGAGATCAACGAAGTTGGTGAATTGCGAGTTGTGAAATAACATGACTACTACTTTCACCTTCGCACTCCGCAGTGATTCCCCACCCTCGATATTTGTTCATAGATCGACGGTTCACAGTGATTGTGGGATTCAACCTCCACAATATGGGAAGTGCTCACTCGACTCTAGAAAAATTCTAGTTGTTAATCTCCCATTCCCGATGTGATCAATGACGTGGTTTGATTGTGGGTCGTGAACTAGCATGTCCACTAATTTCACCTTTGCATTCCGCAATGATTCCCAACCATTTATTTAATCAAGCATCTGGTGTTTGATTCATTAACCCTAGTGAGTGTTCGAGTCAATCCGATGATCGGGATGACCTCTCTTCCCATTAAACAACTCGCTTCCATATCCGCTATCAAATTATTAAGTAATCGGTGGTTTGGGTAACTTGACTATCATACAATTTGACATCTCAGATATTTGAGCTCCAAGGTTCTGAAACCTTCATGAGATAACTCATTTTTGTGCAGGGTTCCTAGACCCATGTCACATGGGTCTTCATATAATCTTGGGATATAATCCCCGCTCTTAGTTGGGTTTTTGGTTAAGGGCTTAGGTGTGAGTTCAAATTCTCCTAGACTATTGGTCTGAAGGGAACTCATTCCTAACTCCCAGAGCTTTAAGCTCTGATTCAGGGCAAGGTAAACTTGTGAGGATACCAAATGGTAGCTATTCCAAGAGGCATGCTCCGAATCTAGAACGGTGATGTAGCTCCCTAGAGAAAGAACCTCCGAGGATTGAACGAGAGCATAAGGAAAATCAAACAGAAGTATATGTTCTCAATGGAATGAATGCATACTCATAACTTAATCATTTAATACATAAACCATTTATAGACCTATAAATACACGCATGCAACCATTAATTCCAATTCAAAGCACAAGGCATGAAAACACTTGTCAGAACCATAAGGTGTGATGCGACTACTGAAAGGGGTGATCATTTCCACCAAACCATAGGATTAGTCACTCCCAATGGATTTATCACTCGCCGCCCGCGAGCTTATACCACGATGCTTAGAGATTCAATCTCTTCCTTCCAACTCAATAGAATTTAGGGATGAAGGTTACTCTCCTTCTCCCAATACATAAATAGATAGGGATGACGGTTACTCTCCTTCTCCCAATACAAAAATAGATAGGGACAAAGGTTACTGACCTTCCCCCGACTCAGTCTCTATTTTTTGTGATCAGAACTCACTCCAATATAGTCGTCTCTCGGACCTGAGAGCTACGACTCTCATCTCTGCACTCTTTGCAAGTCTCCCTATGAACCGACCACGCTTCCTTTCTTTTCTTCTTCAGCAAGATTGCATGTGGTTTGAATTCCTATTTCGTGGTCAGGTCTGGAAGCCTTACAGATGGGCGGTATACCCCATCCCCTCATTAACTCTTGAGGAGGTCTTCTCATTGCTATAGTGGGAAAAATCCCCTATGGAATACACTAGGGTTCAAAATGTAGGCATATCTAACCGTCTAAAATTCTCCTACTCTTTAGACTACCTCGAATATACCCCACATTCATACAAGAAATACAAAGTAAAAAGATTTGGTAACTCTACCATAAACTCCACGTCTGGTGTCGATCCTTTCACATTCGATTGCTCCTCGACTACAAGTCTCCTCCCAAGGTTGACCTGCATTCACCAAAATACAAACAAGAAACTACGAACATGTATCTCATATATGAATTAGAGGGTTATATGTGAGTATAAAACATAAATCAAACATAAAGATTGAACACATCGTATTGTGGGACATAAAAGTATTCCTTTTATTAATATCACAAAGTTTACTTACAATGATATCGACGACTTCTCCTCGAACCTGGTCTGAGCTCCTCTTCACCAATCTCCAACTGCACTTCCACGTATCTTTCTCCTCTCACACTTCTCTCTAAGGAAATGGCATAAGCTTATAATGGAGGAAAAATGCAAGAATGGACAATTCTGGCTCAAAACTCACAAGGTGGCTGCAAATTCTTAGGGCAAGGAGGGGATGTGAAACGTGTAGAGTTTCACTATTATTATGCTTCTTCTAGGAATGAGACCCCAACACCTCCTTTTATATGACAAAAGGATGATTATTTGGTTGGGTGACGGGCTATAGGTTGTGGGACAGTTGGAAAACTACCCAATAACATGTAATCTCAACGAATTCCTTGCAACTTTTTAATTTTTGCAACATTTGTGGGTATACACAAGATGTAATGGTGCAGATAGTGTATGTATGTGATATGTATTGGTGCAAGAAGCATGTGTATGTGGGAAGTAGTGGTTCAGGGCACATACATCTTCAAAAATATGGTTTTTAAGAAGATCTACTCAGTGATGGCTTGGAAAAAATAGTATGTAAGAGGGCCAAATGGAAGGTGTACATGTATTGTGCAATTTAGGGTTGTAACACCCACCTACCAACCTGACTGTAATTCATTCCTGGGTTAGAGGGTTTTTTTGATCTAAGAAATTAAATCTAGCAAGGTACTAGTATGGTGGAGGTTAATGCAACCATTCTGGGTCCCCTCCACCACCTTTTTCATAGCATTCGTGGTCTCTTCTTAGCATGTTCCCTTTCCAGCAGTCATGCAACATGTATCTATTTTCTATTAAAATAACTAAATTTACATTCATCAACATTTTATACAAAGGTCCATCAAATCAAACATTCACACCTTTGAGTTTTCCATAGTTCCTTGGCCAATATAGTTATAATTAAAAACTGGGGGAAATAGGGTGTTACAATTCCCTCCCTCTTAAAGGAACATCGTCCTCGATGTTCTATCTATCAGTCGTATATGTACATACATGAGTAAACAAAATCAGATATGCCTATCTCATGGCATCCTCAATTTCACACATAGCATCATCTGGGCCAAAATGTTTCCACTACACCTTGACCTGTGCAATGGTTTGGTTCCTGAGTGAGGTTTCCTTCCTGTCTAGTATGGATTGAGGTTTTGGCAGAAATTCTCCCTCTAGCTCCACCTGGATCACAGACCAGTCAATTATATGATTATAATCATGTACATATCTCTTCAATAATGAAACATGGGAAACATTATGTGCTTTTACTGTGGGAGGAAGTGCTAGCTTATAGGCTACAAGTCCCACTCTATCTAAGACTTCAAAGGGTCCACAATACCAAGGTGCTAGTTTGGCATAGGTTCCAATTCTTAGGGAACTCTTCTTGGATCTAACTCTAAGATAGACATGGTCTCCTTCCTTAAAATCGTTGGTAGTTCTCTTTCTATCGACGTAACTTTTATATCTATCCCGAGAAATCTTCAAATTTTGCCTTATCTAGATCACTTGTTGTTCCATTTATACTAGCATGTCAGGTCCGATTGTAATTATGTCCACTGGATTTCTCTAGATGGTTGGAATATTTCACTGTCTACCATAGAGGCCTTCAAAAGGGCTAATTTTCAAGGATTATTGATAACCGTTGTTGTAGGCAAACTCTACCAATGGTAGGTAGTCTTCCCACTTCTTAGGTTGATGCATTACATCCATCCTTAGCATGTCCTCTACTATTTGGTTCACTCTTTCTATCTGTCCATCAGTTTGAGGGTGATAGGCTATGATCAACAACAATTTAGTCTCAAAACCAACCATTAGGGATTTCAAAAAGCTTGAAGAAAATTTGGTGTCTCTGTCAGATATAATTTCCTTGGGCATGCCATGTAGTATGAATATCTCCTTCATGAAGATGTTGGCAATATCTATTTCTTTGAAATTTGACTTGACAGGAACGAAATGAGCAGACTTACTCAGTTTGTCCAGCATGACCATAATATCATCATTTTTCTTGGCCGACTTTGGTAATCCGGTGATGAAATCCATAGAGATGTTTTTCCATTTCCATTATGGGCTTGGCAGGGGCTGTAAAAATCCTGCTGGATGTCGGTGTTCTACCTTAACTTGCTAGCATTCTAGGCACTTAGCTAGATAGTTAGCTATGTCTTTCTTCAATCCAGGCCAATAGAATTGTTTCCTAGTTGCCGTGATCATTTTCTGATATCCCGGGTGACCAGTATATGGTCTCTTGTGTAGTTCATCCATTATGAACCTCTTCAAGTCGTCACAGTTTGGAATATACAATATGTTTTTGTAATTTAGTAGGCCTTCCTAGAGAATTTGGTAGCCTTCATACTTTATCCCTGTAGGTTCTTTCCTTAAGTATGAGGTCACGATATTGAAGAATGCGTATGTTTCTTGTACATTCTTGACTCTTTCCCTGACATCCGTTTCACAGGTGCTTACCACTGCCAAATGAATCATTTTTATACTTATGCTAAGGGAATCAACCACCCTATTTTCCCTTCCTTTGATGTGTTTGATTTCGAAATCAAACTCACTAAGGAGATCCATCCACCTAGCTTGCCTGGCATTGAGTTTTGGTTGATCAAACATGTGCCTCAACCCACAATGGTCTGTCATAAGCACAAATATCCTACCTAGGAGGTAGTGCCTCCACATTTTTAAAGCATGTACTATGGAAGCTAGCACTAGGTCATGGGTTACATAATTGATCTCATGCTCATTTAATTTCCTGGACACGTAGAAAATTACATTTCCCTCTTGCGTAAGGACTCCTTCTATTCCTTCCTTGCAGGCATATGTACACATGAGGAAATCATTATCTGGGTCTACAATATTCAACATGGGTTTATGGGTCAGGAGGTATTTTAGTTCTTGAAATCTTACTTCACATTTTGATGTCCAAGTGAATTTAACCCCCTTTTTCTAAAGGGCAGTGATTGGACAACCAATCTTAGAAAACCTTTTTTTGAACCTTCTATAGTATCTTTCTAATACCATGAAGGATATGATATCGGATACATCCTTTGGGGTAAACCATTCCATGATAGATCTATTCTTGTCGGGGTCTACTGCCACCCCTTTCTTAGAAACAACATGGCCTAAGTAATGGAATTGCTTCTAGAAAAAGTTGCACTTGCTAAACTTAGCATAGAGATGACACTCTCTTAGTAATTGAAGTATGAGTCTAAGATGTTCTTCGTGCTCCTCTTTGTTCTTGGAGTAGATTAGGATATCATCAATGAAAACCAATACAAAATTTTCCAGAAATTTGCTGAGTACTGTTGGCACAGGGGTAGACCCAGGGTTCAATGCTACAACAACGCACCAGAAAATCCCTAACTACTGGCTCTTTCGGCAACACCTGTGAAGTAGATGAAGTCTCACCTGAGGTAGAGGCAGGGTTGGTTTCAAGACTCAGGTGTCTACAACCTTATCTAGGACACATATTTGTGATTGTACTCCTTAATAAAGCTCTTAGCACCGTTAGTTCTTCAATATGCAATCAATATCCACTTTGCTGATAAAACAGGGCTTCACAACATCCACACTAATCTAATGTATTTCAGCACTTAGCATAGCTAAATAGATCAGATCGAGCATATTAAGCACTAAGCATGGACATATAAATTAGATCTAACATTCTCTCATATCATAAGCACAAATCATAAGTAGATCTATCTAAACATATCAAAGCACTTAGCAAATAACATGTGAACACATCAAGACAAGGCACAAAGCAACATAACACAATATTTACGTGGTTCACCCCCACCCTAGGGCTAAGTCCACCAACTCTTCTTCTTTATTGTCTTCAGTCAATTGGTTACAAGCACAGAGCCTCAAAACCCTTACTCCGCAGAAGACAAAAGATTTGCGCAGCTCACTATATCCTTCTTCCTTGCGTTACAACACTAAGCCTTCCACAATATTCTACAAGGACTTGCACTTAGCTCTGCAAGTCTCTTACAGTCATGCACAAATCACTTACAGACTCTACTTGCACTTAGTATACATTCACATCACATAGATGCACCTCTACTTCTATATAGCCTAAGCATCTATTTATATATACAAAATAGGCCTAAACATGGGTAAACCCATGGGCTAATATCCCATTCTCGTTACATATTCCCACATCCCAAAAAGGACCCAAAAATGGGTCGAGATCCCGTGATCTCCACTTCATCTTCTGCTCCTCCTTTGACAGGCTGTCGAAGTCCCAAAATAGGTCAACATGACCAAGAATGTCCCAAAACTTGGTCAAGGGCCAACATGCCCCCAACACTCACCTGTGACTCATCCCGAGTCACTCTGGTTTGATTAGTTCTTCCTCGAATGCCTCGAGTTTGGCTTGAGATGCTTCGACTTGCTACTTTGCTATGACCTCTTGCTCGACGAACTCCTGGATCACTGCATCATTCACTGGCCCTTCTAGGTGTTATTCTGCTATGGTGACAACCTATTCTAGCTCTGTTTCTCGGTTTTCAACCTCTGTAAATAACTGATAGGCCTTATCTTTCACAGGTTGGAGCCATTGATTTAGTTCCATAACTTTGTTCTAGATTGTATGTATTTGCTACTGGGTGGTGCATTTCTCTTGAAATCTCTTCATTCTGTCTACAACTGACATGGCCTTTAGCTGCACCTGTAGTGTGTCTACGTGCTGCTTCACTTCATGGAGCTGCGACTCCAATTCCTGTAACTCTGGGTTCTCAGCAAGCTTCTCATGCATTTGGGCATTGCGATTACTCAACTGCTTTCACTCCAGGGCAAGAGCTTTTAGTCTGTCAACTGTGTTGTGTGAAGTTGCTTCCCTTAGGTCTCTTACGTCTTGTAGGGTTTTGGGTGCTGCGCGTAGCTCCAAATATGCTATGCATTGTTGTAGTTGTTGAATCACTTCTTCAAGTTGTGCCACCTGCTGTGGGACTCTCTCTTCAGCCTTTACTTCTATAACTGTCACAGAGCGAAGTTCTCTATTGACCCTTTGCTTTACTTCAAGTTTCTCTGTGAGCAACTATTCCTTGCTTTGATGCAGTTGTGCTCTTTCTTCATCCCACTTCGCTTGGAGAGCAATCTTTTCTCATTCTATAGCACTATGTTTCTCTATAAGGTATTCTTTTACTTGTGCTAAATCCTAGGTGGCTTGCATTGTTTCCTCCTATTTTTGTCGAAGGTGAGCTTCAACTGTATCAACAATTCGATGGAGTTGAGCTGACTCATATCCCAATTCTGGTGTTTCCAATGGCAGAGGCGCAGTGGAAACTGCTCGGCTGGACTGTAGTGCCCACTTCACTCCTTGAAGTTGAACCTTAATTTGATTGTATATCTCCTCCTGCTTAGCCTCTTGCTTCTCTCCTATCTCTAGCAAAGAATCGTTCAGGGTTGCTATGATGAAATCGAAGTCATATGAGGTGAGGGTACTCTGCATTTTGGTCATAGAGGCTTTTGATTTCTTCTGAGAAGAAGTCTTCAGGGGGGAAAACCTTCCTCTTCTTCGAGGGATTGTTCAAGGATAAATTCGTGAGTGCGGACACAGACCAATCTCCACAGATCCACCCGGATCTGGAACAAACTGTGACAGAATACTACTCTTTCCCTAGTTTTAGAGTGTTGAATGGACAAGAGAGGAAGAATGATATACTTACTTTAGCAAATGCTTTTCCTTATCTGTTGTTCCTCGATCTGCTACGATGCTCTTTCGTCGTTCAATCACAACAACACAAACCAATAATAACAACAAAGCATTAATGTTCAAAACTCTAAACTATACATGTGATCAAGGAATCATGTAATAAAGATGACATCATCATTATGGGAAAGGGACATATTCATGTATTATATTAAATGAAAGAAAATGACCTGACTTTGGTATGATGTCGTGAATCTCCTTTCAATGGCTTCTAGCTTTGAAAACACACACACATTGCTCCTCATGCATGAAGAATTTCCACTACTTGTATTAACAGCCAGCATCTCTGTTTCTTTACTTGACATCAACTCTCCATACAATAGTTCGCAATTCTCAATATCTTACTCTTGCTAATTTGCTACTAACTATTCCCATGAATCATCCCTTCAATATAGGAAAGGATTGTGTAGTTACTTGGATAGAATGTAATCCCAAGATATCAGGAGATTCATTAATTTCGTAACCTTTCGAACTCCAACTCATCCTTTTAGAAGATTCTTTCTAGAAGGATGAGAACTTATCCGTTTTCTCCATTAGGAATCATTTCCACCACGGTAGTTGACCGCGATTGCGGAAGGTCCGTAGTCGAGGCCGAATGCGACACAAGTATAAAGAAATTTCCTCAGGGAAATATATATGCAGCCTTCGTACTGTCTTCAAAAGAGTGACAAGTGTAGCTTTTCTTCATGAAATGATCTTAAAGAAGAGCCCGATCTTCTATCACCATGTCATTATCATGTCATCATCTTGACCACCAAAAATGAGGATAACGAATGCCCCAAAATTAGAGTGGAACCATTGACAGTTGAAAGACTTTGTAAGTTATATGTGTGTGTCAAGAACCAAAAGCATCTACTGGAACTGCAAACAATCAAGCATCGGTATCATACATATATCAATTGGTGGGCATTCCCATGCACCGGATCATAGGCCGATAATCATAAACAAAAGTCGCGGCCACCAATCATACTTGTGGATCCCATGTAGTCATATCAATCATATACTGACCAGAAATACGTGGATGCGATGCGACAAATTTGTAATCAAGGCGACATAGCCACGCGAAGCATACCTGATGGATCTATGTGTGCAAATAATACATGCTCCATGCTTATTTTAGTTATATTGACGTATCGAGTTAATCCATCACCCAAGTCACGAATCACGACCATGTGATTACATGCGTTGAAGTCGAACATGGTAGAAACCACTTGATTAGGTCATTGAGGTATCACGATTAACAAGTGAGAGGGAAATCCTCATTAATGTCAATGACCCCCAAGGTACTATAGTACAATCATATTGTGAATAAATGAGTTGATGTCGGACAATTGTGAATCTTTACCGATCGAGGATCAATGATGTAAATCAGCGTGGCGGCGAAACACACCATTGAGGCATGCAAGCTCCAAGGTACTAAAAAGATTTCTAAGTCTTAATCGCGGATAATGTTCTGACGTCGACGGAACAAGACCAGTCACAGGAGGGCCTTGATCATATCCCCATCGATTGACCTGAAGCGAGTATGAGTTTGAAAGTGGCGAGTGTAACCATGATTGGACTATGGACGAGGGAAGGCCGACCTTGAATGAAGATACAAGCTGCGGTAAAAGGGTCTATTTAGAGGTTTCAAATGGACAACTCTTGGACATATGGATGGCCACGACCAATGATTTGGCGGCATTGACTCAAAGGCGACACACAAAAACCTTGTCATCCGGATGAGGGCAAATGGATTTCCCAAACTAGGCTTCAAATGATGAATAAGGGGTGTCATGTTCAAGAGACACTGCGCCGAATTAACATAAAAGCAGAAATATCACACTACAAATTTTCCCCACCATTCTTGTAAGAATTTTCTTTGTTTTTGTAAGCTTGAAGAGGGATCACATATGCTTGTTGATATAAGCTCATCCTTGGACCGAGTCCCTGGGTATTTTTAACCCTAAGAAGGAGTGGTTAGGTTCCATCAGATTACTGTCAATGTTTGTTTAGCAGGTCAAAGATGATGCTTCGAAGGTTTCAAGATTATAGAGTTTAGGAAAAACACTCGAGAGAACTCTCGGTGCCTTTTTAGTACAATAATCAACGAAGGTAGAAAAGTTTAAACTATCATTTCGGGAGGATGCATAAGTTCAAATACTTTAGCGAGCATGAAAATAGCAATATCTCTCGGCAATCTTTTCATTTTAGGGAATTAAGTGAAAAGGGCTTAAAATCAACTCAAGGGGGGTTCCTTTTTCATAACGCATCAAGCCGAGAAGGGATAAAACAACGAACCCTCGTTCTAAGTTTTTGTCAAGTGTTAGAACGGGTAAAAATACACTTGAGGTTTTTCAAACTAAAACCAGAAAAAACTCATAACTGCACACCATAAATGCTGGCAAAAATTTTGGGTCCATAACCGTATGTGAAGGGCCCGTCAATCATTTACTCATTCCAAAGTTAGCAATTCGGTTAAAAATAGGCAATATCTTGAACCAATGATGAAAAACCCACTTTTGAAAGTAAAAGTAAATATATTCAAGTTACTAGTTCAACCATTTGTGTTTCAAATTGCCAAAAGCGATTGCCAAAGTGACCAATTTATCCGATCTTGGCGAGTCAATTCACAGGAGCTCCGATTGCATCAAATCTCGGTACGTTCGAGATCAAACAAGTAAGTTTTCAATCATCTCTCTTTTCATGGTTTAATTTAAGGATTTAAATGGTTAAAAATTGATTTATGAGGGGTTTTATAAAGCCCTACAGCGCCCTGCCCAGGTTTCCAGCGGTGGGCTTTTCATTGACCTGCGGAAGCGATCAGGTTTCCTTGAGGCTTTCTTTCCGAGTGCGGAAATTCCAGCGTGTGTTAACCTCCCCTGCTGAAAGCGCAGAACGATATTTTTTATACAACGTTTAGCCACATAAATCCATTTTTTGATGATTTAAGATCTTGACTATTTCTATATAGTCTTTGCGGGTTAATAGCCACACCATGGTTCTTGAATGGAAGAGCGAGCATGAGAGTTGAAAACAATCTTTGTAGAGAATCCCACCCATTCACAAATTCAGCCCTAAGGAGCTGTGGGCTTCTTAAATTCTTCAGTCTAGAGATTGCCATGAGAGCCTAAGTACGTCTGTTGGAACATATGGTTCATATGTGGGATCCTGATCAAGAAGTGTTCCGCGTGGGCATGCACACATTGACCATAGACATTGAGGATATTTATTTCCCCACTGGATTATCACGACGGGGAACACATGTCACTTTGACTGGCCCACGTAGAGGTGGAAGAAAAATGAACGAGTATGTCGGAAACCTTTAACGTCTTGGGAGAGCGAGAAGAAATTAAGCTATCACGAGGGAGTGAGATATCACTTTTAAATGTATTCTGTGGACCATAGTTCGGATGGCGGGTAGTGCTTCACCTCACATGGCTCTGCAGCTACTTCGGTATGCTCGGTGTCTTAATTCGAGTATTCAAGCGGAGCGATCGCGATTACGAGATTTGAAAAGCGGTTAATGAAATGCGGTGGTGGCTTCAAAGCGGTTTGGTTATGGACCTCGGTAGGTATCTTCTTAAGTGAGAGAGTCGGTGTACCCACGACCGGGGAGGCTGGCGGTTCCACGGTCGCACAAAGAACCACATTATGCGCCGATGGTGTGATCTCATGGCGAGGCATGTAGCGAGGGACCGATCGTCAAATATGACGATATTTCGATTGGCTCCGAAACCCGGTGGTGATGGTTGAGGACTATGCATATCTTTGGCTTTGGATTTCGAGGTGATCGACCTGCGCTCTTCACGAGGGTTCGCGATTGGGGAAACATTGGTAGGGTCACCATCTTTTTTAAATATTTTTGTATTTAATAATATTAAATGTTTTTGGGTTTTATTACATCGTCGAAGACTAACACCAAAATGTTATTGATAACATAGATGTTGGGGCATATAGACTTGTTGGTAGTTCTCCTGTTCAGCATCGGGGAGAAGCAGTAGTTCTAGTCCATCAGCATGCTGAGGACTACTTTAATTTGGAGCAAAATTTAGAGGGCTTGTTGCATGATATTCCAGACATGTCCTTGGATGGCGTCCCACAGAATGATCAGCATCACACTGTGGGAGTTCACACCTCTATGGGACGTTTGCTTCGCAAGGTAGCTAGGACTTTAGTATGCTACTCCTATTGAACATCATTGATATCATATTATGATATGTAAAAGCCATGAAACTTCCATTTTATCTTTTGGTCTTGAATTTTGTAACAAACCCTTTTGATCGATATATATACATGGTTGTTACCCGACACTTTACTTTTGTGTGCATGTGTTTGATTTATAAATGGTTCAAATGTCTATCTAATACCTAATTAGCGTTAGCATCGGTTAATGTATTAAGATTTCTTGGAGATATGTTGATATTCAATGTAATCAAAATTTCACCAATAGGCGAATTCATAAATAAACTCTTAATAATGTGGGACTTCTAATAGAATAGACATAACTTAAAATTTGTAGCACCACTAGCTGTGAGTCAAGTCGCACGACCAAACGACGAATCCCAAGAGATAGCATCAACCAATAACTCAATGGTACTGCTCTCTGCTATGTTGTTGGTTGCTTTAAGCCCTAGACATACACCGTATTAGAGAAATAAGTTCATTCGTTGGGGCATAGATTACCCACGCAACATTAGCAAGGTTCCAAGTACTACGGCCAGCACCATCAACGAAGCCAATATAAGGTAACGAAAACTCCGACATCTGACAATTAAACACAACTTAATCGTAAGGGTAAGAACCAAATATCGTCAAACGAAAGCTTAAAAATAATCACACACACTCGATTATGATACATAAAAATACAAGTGTGTTATGCACAAATAGCTCATGCACCAATATTTCTTCAAAATTATAACCCATTTCTGGGTTCCCTCAAAGGTATCCCATCATAATCTATGGCTCGCATATGCCCCTTGGCCAAACTTTGCTAACAATATAAAGCCCTCGCCACATTGGTTCAAATTTACCTGCCCCTAAGGCGATCTTTGTCTTGTTCATATAAAGAACAAGATCTCCTTCGGAAGAGACACGAGGTTTAACATGCTTGTCATCCTGTGCCTTAACTCGTTTTTTCAGGGCTTCGATTACCAAAGTAGCAACACGGCGGGTTTAAGTCTGTCGTATTAGATCACAATGAGCGTTCTTCCTCGGTGAGTATTTGGTAAAATTTCTACGACTAATTTCAAAGATGGAATTTAGCATTCTATAGGTAGAAGATAAGCTTCCATACCATATACTAAGCGAAAAGTTCTACCAAATCGAGTGGCGGACTTAGCCCGATGTCCGGAATCATACAATCTTAGAAATAACATGCGTTAATTGCCGACTAGTTTATGGATTCCTTTCATCCGTTTAATCATAGTGATGGGAACTTTGTTAATGGCTTCAACTTGGCCATTAGGCTGTGGATAATAAGGCGTTGAGATATCATGGCGAAGACCCAACCTTCTCCGTTAATTCGGACATCATATTATTTGAAAATGACTACCGTGATCAATAAAAATAGCCTGAGGAACACCAAAACAAATAATGACATGGTTAAAGAGAAAAAGTCTTGCAGTCCTCCCGGTATTATCAAGTGTCGGCATCATACCATTACATTTCATTAAAATAATCAAGCATTTCTGATAATATATCCATGCCCGTAGAAATTGAGGGTGGCCAGTCATAAAGTCAATGCCCCATTTAGCCAAAGGACCTACTGAGACTTCTGGGATGTAGTGGAGCAGGGTGTGACCGAAACTTTTGATTATAGGCGCGCATGACACTTTTGAGCAGCGGTGATGCAATCTTTAAATAACAAAGGCCAAAAGTATCTTGCATAAAAATTTTAAAGCGATATACCCGGACATATGGCCGCCACATGCTCTGGAATGACAATCATTCAAACTCTCTTCGGCCGTCAAAAGGTCAAACAACGTGAAACAGAATCAACACCCAAGCGATAAAGTATCCGTCGATAATGTAATTACGGGCTTGATAGCGAACACGGCGTCGTTCATTACTGGACAACTCCGGTAGAAAAGTTTGAGTTTGGAGATAGATGATGATATCTCCATACCAAATATCATTGGTATCAATGAGGAAAAGGGATTAGGTGAATTAGCAGATCCTTTGCTACGTTCGTTGCGATTATTGAGGAAAGTCACAAATCAACTCTGTGAAAACTAGGGACTTCTTCGATGCGGCTCGATCAAACTCCAAATCGAACTCATGGAGAATAACAATCCACTTTAAATTACTTGCTGACACTTGGTGAGTCAAGATATGTTGCATGGGGTTACGATCAGAAATGATGGTGATTTTTCTGGCAAGAATGTAGTAGTAACGTTGAACTGTTTGAACAGCAGCCAGGGCCAGCTCTCAACATGTTGGTATTTAATCTGTGTGGAAGTCAAACGACTCGGTGGCAGATAACATGTTCATCATGGGCATCATCCTCCTAAGCGAGAACCATACCAATGAGTATACTCGGATCTTGCGTAAATAAAGAAAGTGTCTCATGTCAGGAGGAAAAGAAGAAGGCAGGTGAGGACAACTTCAATACTTCAAAGGCATCATTGGCATCTTTATCGCAGACAAACTCAGAACCTTTATTCAACGGTGTGAAACCGCGAGTAATTTCGGCATAGTTCGGGATGAACCTCTGAAGAAAGTTTGCTTTCCCACGCAAACTTTGTAGCTGGCGTAAAGTGGAAGGAGGAGGGAGATTGGGATAGCCTCGACCTTAATAGGATCCGCCCGGATCCCATGACGTGAAACAAAAAAACCGAGGAGTCTCCCGGATTCTACACAAAAAAACACATTTGTCTGGATTCAATCATATGCGTTAGGAGAATCGGCCTTGAAAACGAAAATGGTTCGGAGATGTATAGGATGATCAACCCGGCGTAAATAATGAGCAGGCAAATGCGTCGAGGTAAGGTTCTGCGATATACTTGATATCGTGGAAAGCGTGGGACATAGCTCGGCCCAGGCATGCTTACCGGCGTTCTTGAGGCCGAAGGAAGTTCCGTTGAGGCAAAAGTACCCCAAGGACCAAATGAAAGCGGTTTGTGTTGGTCCCTCGGGGCGATGTTGTCCCGGTGCAGCGGGAAAATCCATCCATAAGAGAAAGATTTGTTGCCGACACAGTCATCGACAATCGGATCAAGCCGAAAATTCGAAAAATTGTCCCTTAGGACCAAGCTTTATTAATATCCTATATCAACAAAAGCGAATACTACCACCTTTTGTCGTCGGCCACGAGGGTTTGAAACCCACTCACAACCGAGCCGCAGGGTAAATAAAACCGGCTTCAAAGTAATTTTCAACCTCAAGCTTGATGGCTGGGGCTTTACGTGGATGAGCGAGCTTATTTGTCGAGAAGCGAGGTTTTAGCTCCGGTATGTCTTGATTTCGAACCACAATGAGGGTCAATGCAGCATTTCTACCATTAACTCCGGGCAAAAGAAATATCCGCGAAATTCCTTAAACAATGGCGTGTAAGCAGTGATTTCGTCCTGTGAACACGAGGCTCCAATATGAACATTCTCGGCGATCCCAGGTTTCACCGAAATATATATAGGTATCATGGGTGAAATGTTACTCAGAGTTCCCGCCGGTGAACACATCTACATTATAGATCAGAGCGGTTGCTTAACAAACAGCGGTCACGGCCGAGGTGAAATCCGTTGATAATTCTTAAGATTTTGTTGTTCCAGAAACAATATGGAGCGATGATTTCCATCGTCCCAAGGGGTTTCATCCAAGACAGACATGATCATCCCGTCGGTTGGAAAGACAACACGAAAGGATCAAGAGACAACTCCTCAAAATAAAAAGTAGAGTTCTTAGATTGAATAGCTTGAGTAGCGGTCAGCCGGTTGCGGCATACTTGTCGCCCGGAAAGCAAGACATGATCTCGGGGATCGGGGACTATCCATGGGTCATCAGATACAGGACGTTCGCGAGACTCGGTAGAAATCATGTTAATGGATGCAACTGCCGAGTTAGAAATATTGGGTGGTGGAGGTATGGGGAAAAGTACCCGTGCCAGCGAATCTTTTTAAAAGGCGTAACATTCTCCCTCATAACACTGAGGGGTGTTTGCAATGAATTGTACGTTGCCTGTACGAGCATCGGTATTGAAGAAGGCAAGTTGATCGGCCGTGACCACTTTTCCTTCATGGGGAAAACGTAGAACACGAAAAAGGGTAGACACCACTGCACGCATAGAATCGACCCGGCCGTCGGGTAGAAGATTATAATCGGGAGTATCAAAATCTTCCACTTCTATCTGGACGGTTTTGCCTGCAAGAGTGACGGGCAGCGACGGCAAAACACCATAAGGTTTCGCCCAGGAACCATTGAAGGCTCGCCGAGTGTTTTGTATTTCGGTTAAGGGTGGAAACCAATGTCGCCGACAAGGAAAAAGGAGCGAAACCGCAGTGGAGCACCTTCATCAACAAGCTATCCAAATAAATGCTCTTGTAAACTAGACAACAACTTTTATTTGGAATGCAAGCTGTGCGGCTAACCTCGGGATATGCTCGGTTAAATCAAAGGCGATTAAATTCTCATCGGTAGGAACGATTCCACCTATGAAACTCCTTGACCCTTATTTGTCGCGGGCGGAGTGAAGGACCACCGAGGCTGATTTATCCCATTTGAAGGTGCTTAGGCGGATCTTCTACAATCTTTGTAGTTACGAGCCGCCGCGTGCGCGAGTTGAATCGCGGGCATAGCGACACCTTTGGGTGGTGGTCGTATAGCTGTATCAAGGTTTGGTCTTTCAATATGAAGAGGACCATTAGTAGATGGATTCAGTGGAGCGGTTGAAACTAAAAGAGAAGGTTGACAACACACCTCCTTTGGAAGAAGAATAGTCTTTGGCTGAGTAGCAAATTAAACGGTGTCTTTTCGCGAATCACCGGTACACATTAAAACATAAAAGATTGATTGGATGTAGACCCGGATGGTTGGTCGTGGATGACCAACGAAGCCTTTTGTTGAGGCGGGAAGGGTTGAGACAAGACCATTTGGGTAAAGAAGATTTGATTATTGGATTGGAGAACTTGTTGACCTCATCACGTCTTGGACAATCCTTGGTGTAGTGATCATCATTACACATAAGGCAGGAATGGCGTGGCTTGCGCTTATCACCGGTCATCCTTGAGGAGGAAAGTTGGTTTGTTCATTTGGATTAAGCGTTTTACCCTCGTTGGTTTGTTCATTTGGATTAGCGTTTTTACCCTCCTTATTCTTGCCTCTCCCCTTCTTGGATTTATTCTTACCGGTGGTGTAACCTCGTCTTTCTTATGTTCAACTTATGCACCATCTATCTCTCTGTCATCTCCTCCTTCCTTAGGTGATATGGAAGCAGTATTTGCTGAGGTATTGCTTACGTCTTGAGCTTCTTCAGTTTTCTTTATCTTGCTGGGTCCAGGTGTATCATGCGTTTCTTTTGGACTGTCAATGTGAGACATCTCCATAGGATCTACTAGAATGAGGAGGTCCATCGATCAATCTTTAGTAATCTCTTCTAAGTCCTCCTCTGTCAGATTGTTGTAAAACAGAAGTTTTTACTTGTGCTCGTCAGCACACGCTATAATATAAATGAAATGGCGGTCTGCGTTGAATTTCATTAAAGGCCGAAACTCATGGAGAGTATTTGGTGTGATGCGAGGCTCAGAATGGATGGTTGTCTTCAGCTAGTTGTAATAGCTATGGAACACGACATTTTACTTCCATTGCTTATTCATGTCACTGGAATACCATAGTGTACGAAACTTCGTGGCCAAAGGCTCAAAGGGCTCAATGTATGGGAAGTTCGCACCTTCTGACATCTCCCATGTGATGAAATTGATCAGGATTAGAAGCCAGTTGAAGTGGAAATCGTATTCTTGATCTTGTGCTTCCCTGCAGTCCAGTTCCAACTAGTACACCAGGTACTTCACCCAATTCATTTGTAGGCCTTCCACGCACTTCCCTACGATGTCGACTACAAAACCAGTCACTTGGGTGGGTCGGTTCTTGCAAACTAAATTTCCTGTGATCAATTGACAGGCTAGGCACACTGCGCTGCTCTGGATAGAGGCTACCTTGTAGCCTCTCTTTCCCTGCTCGACATCTCCATAAGTGTAATTGATCCTTTGTGCAAGAGCACGGTCCATGGATTTTACATGATATAAATCCTGTGGGTCGGGTCCTTGCATGCTCAACCCTGTGATCCAATTGATCAATGTTAGATCCACTGTGATACAACGGTTTGACCACAAGTATCCTCCATGGTAACATGACAACAACAACTTGACGTATGCATTCACTTCTTGGTGCCTTCCGAAGTGAGGACTCTTCATGACATTGAGCAGTGTTGACTGTGTGAGGTTCATAGTCCATGACTGGGGAACTATCTTTGAATTCTTTCCCTTTGTTCTAGTCAGGTATTTATGTGGGGCGAGCATGTTGTAGACCTTCCTGTCATTGAGGTTGAATTCGCTAAACTTCAATGCTCCAATATTTTCTTGATTTGTGTGAACTATGCGTATCCCTTTTGGGAGGTACGCAGTGACCAAAGAATACTCAAATTCTCTAGGCACATTGTCTCGATTGATTGCGTCACTCAGAGGTGGTAGTTAGGTGGGTAAAATGATCATAATCAACTTAGCATTCGTGAGATCGTCTATGTGCTTGGTTCTCTTTTCATCAGCTAGTCGGGATGGTCCGGCTCGAGCAGTTGACAGAGAAGATGAAAGTCCTCTCGTGGATTATGCTTGTACACCTGTGGATAATCCTCTCTCCGACATGACTCAGTCAGTCATCAGGTCAATCAAAACTTCTTCAACAACTTTCTCTACGGTGCTCAATTCTTCCAACATACGCACTCGGGGTGAAAAATTGTGGGTTCGGGGAACAACTTAGACACATTACTAAGATAGAGAGCAAGAGAACGGTGATCAATGTATAAACTCGGCTTAGTCTACGGGCTCAAATTCTCAATTGGAAAAAGTGTTCTCGGTGTGTGGCGTAGCGGGATAAATAGGGAACTTGACAACAGTTCGCTTACAATGGGTATGAGCCTCCATTAACTCTTGTTCGGTCCATTATGGCATGGTCCAATGGTCTGATGACGAACTGTAATTTCCTTTCTTCCCATTCGGAGCATCGATCGAACGATTATAATGTCCCGAACGACTATATTGCTTCGTCATGGAGAAGTGCCATGTGTCACTGTTCTAATATCCCGACGAAGCTCTAATTCTACAAATTTACTGTCTACGAAGTTCCCTCTGGAACCTTTTGCAAATTTTTGATCTTAGCTCTCTTCTTAATTAATTTTTTTATCATTTTGTCCAGTGAGTTTTGTCTCGGTATTCCTTTTTCCATTATGATTCTTATCTTCTTTGGTCATAGTCACTTCGCGATGTTGAGATTCTTCCCTAGGGTTCCTGGATAACACTTCGTCTTTGTCTGGGGTAGGTACTCGAGTCTTCTGTGGATCCTCTAGTGTTGTCTTAGCTTCCACATCTGGGTTGCTAGTGTTAAATATTATCTCCTGTTCTTCAATCAAGTGTGCGATCCTTCTGGTCATGAAATATTTTAACTCTTATTTCTTCTTCTTCAAAACTTCTTCTTCTTCCTTTCGTCTAACTTGATCTCTATCAATCCAAGGTTTTCCTAGTAACATGGTAAATGGGGTGTTGTCTTCAAAAAATTTAATAATCTCAAAATATTCTTCTGTCGAGGTTCCATTAGCGTTCATAGGTATGCGAGCGAGCTTCCCACATAGGTTTATCAGCTTTCCTATGAATAGTCCTATTCCTCCTAATGAAGGGATCATAGCAGGCATCCCTATGGCTTCCCAAGTTCTTTCTGTCATGATATTCACCTATGTTTCTTCATCCAGAACATAGTCAATGTCGAAGTCTACTATTCTTACTTCAATGCATTCTTTTTCCTTGAAGATCTCTGATAGTCTGACATGTCGATGGTCATTCAAGGTTTCATTTATTTGCATCCATACTTTCTTTGATTCTTTCTGGGGTTCTGCCATTTCTGGATCTTCCTTAGGGTTTTATTTATTTAGATTCATTTCTTCCATATTAGCAATCATTCTAGGGAAATCTAACACTTCATGGTCCATAGCTTTACAAAAAAGACAACTAGGTATTTTCCTAGCGCATTCCTTAGCAAGATGTCCCAGTCTTCTGCAACTATCACAGAGGGTTAATCCTCTCTTTCTTTTAAATGATCCCCAACCTTTCCAGTACTACACACTAGGAACATGGTAGCTAACCTGTAAAAAATTATTTCCAAGATCCTGCATCCATTTGTTAATCCAAACATTATTTCTATTCATAGGTATAACATATCTTTCACAATTCTTATTAGATATACTCATATCAAGCCTTCTTTCATCTATTCGTTCCCTAGTCTTCAAGCTAGGACATAACCTATCAAACATACCTAGATCCATACTCTAAAAACAAAAATTTCCACTTATCTTATTTCTACAGAGCACAAAGCTTCCAGATCTAAAACTTTTAACTATTCTTACCTTTTATCAGAGCACAGAGCTTGTAGATATTACCTCTTTTAATAAAAAATTCTCACTTTTACCTTTCTTAAAGAACAAATATTTTAGATCTCGCTTGTTTCCTTCATATACGACCTCCTATCTTCAGATCGGCTTCTTTATTTATCACAAATATTTATAAATCGAGTAGGATACTGTGCACTAGGGCACAAATCTACGCATAGATCTTTCACAATATCAGGTCGAATCTTTGAAAAAAGATTCTTCTTTTTCAGTTCCCAACAATCACAGTTTCAGGTCCCGACAACGGAACCATTTTTTGGCACAAGGGAGACCCAGGGTTCAATGCTACAACAACACACCAACAAATCCCTAACTAACTACCCTTTTGGCAACACCTATGAATAATATCAAGTCTCACCCGAGGTAGAGGCAGGGGTGGTTGTAAGACTCAAGTGTCTACAACCTTAGATGGGATACGGATCTATGATTGTACTACTTAATAAATAACCTAGCACCATCAATTCTTCAATATGCAATCAATATCCACTTCACTGATAAAATAGGGCTTCGTAGTATCCACACTAATATTGACTTCCATTGCTCATTCATGTCACTGGAATACCAAAATGTACTGAACTTCGCAGCTAGAGGTTCAAAGGGCTCAATGTCTGGGAAGGTTGCACCATCCGACATCTCCCATGCGATGAAAGCGATCAGGATTAGAGGCCAGTTGAAGTGGAACTCGTATCCTTGATCTTGCGCTTCCCTGCAGTCCAGTTCCAACTAGTTCACCAGGTACTTCATCCAATTCATTTGTAGGCCCTCCACGCACTTCCCTGCGAGGTTGACTACAAAACCAGTCACTTGGGTGGGTTAGTTCTTACGAACTAACTTTCCTACGATCAATTGATAGGCTAGGCACACTACACCACTCTGGATAGAGGCTACCATGTATCCTCTCTTTCCCTTCTCGACATATCCATAAGTGTAATTGATCCTTTGTGTGAGAGCGCGGTCCATGGATTTTCCATGATAGAAATCCTATGGGTCCGGTCCTTTTATGCTCAGCCCTGTGATCTGATTGATTAATGTTGGATCCATTATGATACGATGGTTTAACCACAAGTATCCACCATGGTAACATGATAGCATCAACTTGACGCATGCATTCACTTCTTGGTGCCTTCCGAAGTGAGGATTCTTCATGACATTGAGCAGTGTAGACTACGTGAGGTTCATAGTCCATGAATGGGGAACTATCTTTGAATTCTTTCCCTTTGTTCTGGTTAGGTATTTATGTGGGGTGAGCATGTTGTAGACTTTCCTGCCGTTGAGGTTGAAGTTGCTAAACTTCAACGCTCCAATCTTTTCTTGATCTATGCGAACTGCGCATATCCCTTTCGGGAGGTACACAGTGACCAAAGCGTACTCAAATTCTCTGGGCACATTGTCTTGATTGATTTCTCCGCTCAGAGGTGGTAGGTAGGCATGTAAAATGATCATAATCAACTTAGCATTCATGAGATCGTCTCTGTTCTTGGTTTTCTTTTCATCGACTATTCGGGATGGTCTAGATCGAGCAGTTGACGGAGAGGCTAGAAATCCTCTTGTGGATGATGCTTGTACACCTATGGATAATCCTCTCTCCGACATGACTCATTCAGTCATCAGGTTGATCAAAAATTCTTCAACAACTTTCTCTGCGGTGCTCAATTCTTCCAACATACACACTCGGGGTGAAAAATCGTGGGTTCGGGGAACAACTTAGACACAGTACTAATATAGAGAGAAAGAGCATGGTGATCACTCTATAAAACCATCTTAGTCTGTGGGCTTGAATTGTCAATTGGAAAAAGTGTTCTCGGTGCGTGGCGTAGCGGGATAAATAGGGAACTTAACAACGGTTCACTTACAATGGGTATGAGCCTCCATTAACTCTTATTCGGTCCATTATGGCATGGTCCAATGGTCTGATGACGAACCATAATTTCCTTTCTTCCCATTCAGAGTGTCGATTGAACGGTTATAATGTCCCCAACGACTATATTGCTTCGTCATGGCGAAGTGCCACGTGTTATTGTTCTGATATCCCGATGAAGCTCTAATTCTCCAAATTTTCTGTCTGTGAAGTTCCCTCTGGAACCTTTTGCAACTTTTTGATCTTATCTCTCTTCTTACTTAACTTTCTAGCATTTTTTCCAGTGAGTTTCGTCTCGGTATTCCTTTTTCCATTCTGATTCTTATCTTCTTTGGTCATAGTCACTTCGCGATGTTGAAATTCTTCCCTAGGGTTCTTGGATAATACTTCATCTTTGTCTGGGGTAGGTACTTCAGTCTTCTGTGGATCCTCTAGTGTTCTCTCAGCTTTGACATCTGGTTTGCTAGTGTTAAATATTCTTTCCTGTTCTTCAATCAAGTGTGCGATCCTTCTGGTCATGAAATCTTTTAACTCTTATTTTTTCTTCTTCAAAACTTCTTCTTCTTCCTTTCGTCTAGCTTGATCTCTATCAATCCAAGGTTTTCCTAGTAACATGGTAAAAGGGGTGATTTCTTCAACATATTTAATAATCTCAAAATATTCTTCTGTCGAGGTTCCATTTGCGTTCATAGGTATGCAAGCAAGCTTCCCACATAGGTTTATCAACTTTCCTATGAATAGTCCTATTCCTCCTAATGAAGGGATCATAGCAGGCTTCCCAAGTTATTTCTGTCATGATATTCACCTATGTTTCTTCATCCAGAACAAAGTCAATGTCAAAGTCTCATATTCTTACTTCAATGCATTCTTTTTCCTTGAAGATATCTGATAGTTTGACATGTCGATGGTCATTCAGGGTTTCGTTTATTTGCAGCCATACTTTCTCTGATTCTTTCTAGGGTTCTTCCATTTTTGGATCTTCCTTAGGGTTTTCTTTAGTCAAATTCATTTCTTCCATATTAACAATCATTCTAGGGAAATCTAACACTTCATGGTCCATAGCTTTACAACAAAGACAACTAGGTATTTTCCTAGCGCATTCCTTAGCAAGATGTCTCAGTATTCTGCAACTATAATAAAGGGTTAATCCTCTCCTTATTTTAAATGATCCCCAGCCTTTCTGGTACTACACACTAGGATCATGGTAGCTAACCTATAAAAAATTATTTCCAAGATCCTGCATCCATTTGTTAGTCCAAACATTATTTCTATGCATAGGTATAACATATCTTTCACTATTCTTATCAGATCTACTCATATCAAGCCTTCTTTCATCTATTAGTGCCCTAGTCTTCAAGCTAGGACATAACCTATCAAACATACCTAGATCCATACTCTAAAAACAAAAATTTCCACTTATCTTATTTCTACAGAGCACAAAGATTCCAGATATAAAACTTTTAACTATTCTTACCTTTTATCAGAGCACAGAGCTTGTAGATCTTACCTCTTTTAATAATAAATTCTCACTTTTACCTTTCTTAAAGAACAAATCTTTCAGATCTCACTTCTTTCCTTCAAATCCGACCTCCTTTCTTTAGATTGGGCTTCTTTCTTTAGCACAAAGCTTTATAAATTGAGTAGGATATTGCGCACTAGGGCACAAATCTACACACAGAGCTTTCACAAACTCATGTCAAATATTTGAACAAAGCTTCTTCTTTCTCAGTTCCCAACAATCACAGTTTCAGGTCTCGACAATGGAACCATTTATTGTCACAGGGGCAGACCCAAGGTTCAACGCTACAACAATGCACCAACAAAGCCCTAACTATCGACCCTTTCGGAAACACCTGCTAAGAAGATGAAGTCTCACCCGAGGTAGAGGCAGGGGTGGTTGCAAGACTCAAGTGTCTACAACCTTAGATGGGATACAGATATGTGATTGTACTACTTAATAAATCACTTAGCACCATCATTTCTTCAATATGTAATCAATATCCACTTCTCTGATAAAATAGGGCTTCGCAACATCCACACTAATCTAATGTATTTAAGCACTTAGCATAGGTAAATAGATTAGATTGAGAAGATTAAGCACGAAGCATGTCCATATAGATTAGATATAACATTCTCACATATCATAAGCACAAAGCATAAGTAGATCTATCTAAACATATCAAAGCCTTTAGAAAATAACATGTAAACACATCAAGAAAAGGGACACAGTAGCATAACACGATATTTACGTGGTTCACCCCCACCCTGGGGCTACATCCACCAACTCTTCTTCTTTATTGTCTTCATTCAATTGGTTACAAGCATAGAGCCTCAAAACCCTTACTCCACACAGGACAAAAGATCTTCACAGCTCGCTAGATCCTTCCTCCTTGCATTAGAACACTAAGCCTTCCACAATCTGCTACAAGGACCTGTACTTAGCTCTGCAAGTCTCTTACAGTCATGCACAAAGCACTTATAGACTCTTCTTTCACTTAGAATACATTCACATCACATAGACGCACCTCTACTTATATCTAGCCTAAGAATCTATTTATATATACAAAATAGGCCTAAACATGGGTAAACCCATGGGTTGATATCCCATTTCCGTTACATATTCCCACATCCAAAAAAGGACCCAAAAAGGGGCCGAGATCCCATGATCTCCTCTTCGTCTTCCGCTCCTCCTTCGATAGGCTGTCGAAGTCCCAAAATAGGTCAACATGATCAATAATACACGAAAACTTGGTCAAGGACCCACAAGTACATTATTCATCAAGCACATAAAAGTGGTGGGGGAATTGGTTGACCCAAATGGCACCACCACAAACTCATAGTGACCATACCTTGTCCTGAAGGATTTTTTGTGGATGTCTTAATACTTAATCCAGAATTGATGGTATCCAGACCTTAAGTCGATATTCAAGAAGATGAAAGCATCTCCCAATTGGTCTAACAAGTCATCAATTCTTGGTAAGGGGTACTTGTTCTTTATGGTTATCTTATTGAGTTGTCTGTAATCTATGCAAAATCGAAGTGTGCCATCTTTATTTTTCACAAACAAGATAGGTGGTCCCCATGGAGATACACTGGGTCAGATGTAGCATTTTTCCATCATCTCCTTTAGATGTATCTTGAGCTCAACCAACTCTGGCGTACTCATCCTATATGGCATTCTATATGTTGGCACCGCTCCTGGTGCAAGTTATATTGAGAGGTCAATATCCCTTCTTGGAGGTAGACCTGGTACCTCTTCTGGGAATACATCCTTGTATTCTCTTAATATGGGGTGGTCTATTAGGTTTGGTTTGTCATCCTCAACAGATTCCAACACATGTATTTCATATAGAAGACACCCCTTTATGCAGTACTTTTTCATTTGAAGAGTTGATATTTGTCTTACTGAGACAAGCTTCTGAATCCCTTGGAGGGTTATCTTTCCCCCTTCTTCATGTACACATTCTAAAGTTTTATGGTAATAGTCGAACTTAGTTTTATAAGCAGCCAACCAATACATACCAATCAACAAGTCATAAGATCCCAGGGGAAGTATGTTAAGGGTCGATCGGGTGGGAAATCCACCCATGATGAATTGGCAGGATGGTATGACCTCTGCCACTTTCCTTCTAGTCCCAGTGGCTAGTCATACCAACCATGATTTAACATGTCTAATTGGTTGCATTTTTCACTTATCGACAGTTTGAGGGGCCTCATAACTCAAATTATAACCAGGGTCAATTAAAATAGAAACTAGATGGTTGGCGATCATACCTTCAAGATCCAATACTGAAGCTTGGTGGTTGGATATATTATTGTCCAAGTTTGCATAGATCCATGGCATTCTCCTAGCCACATCATTGTGTTGGCGATGGAAGTCACTCCTGGATTGCTTGCAGGAGAAGAGCCCGACGCCCATCAGTTTAATGTCACGATTTGTTTAAAGGGTGATCAAATGAAGGAAAACTCAAAATAGCATGGTGTCAACTCAGAAACCAGACCAGGCATGCATGAACGAGTGAGGTCTTGATAAACTCCAAACAGTGAGTCGTAGTAAAAGGGTGACCAGGTGGAAGACTTATGCAAGAAGGGTGCAACGGTCTATAATAAACATCATGTTCATAACAGAGAGGAGAAGAAAGCATTCAAACACAAAGTCACTTTATATCCAAACGCAGAGAACCAGAGAATACATAAATGTCACGACAA
>SNQJ01S0026049.1:72012-108405 GCA_010110895.2 Picea sitchensis
AATGCCTACATATACTCAAAACAACAATAGCAGCGGAACCAAGAAAATGCATTGAAAGCTTTGCGTCTACATGGCTTCTGACAGTCAACATCTGAAAGATCGTGCAACTTATGTCAGACGCAATCTTAATTGTTTGACAGTTCCAACGGCAAATCGACGTGCCTTAAATCCATGGCCGTTCTCTCCCATTAAGGCGGAGGCGATGTCTAACCACCACCAACTGCTTCAATAAATGCTTCTTGGGATTGAGAATGGCCCAGCCAACTCAGCATTTCGGGATATGGATGACTTCTCGCGCTGACACCTGGAATCACTGGATAGTTTGAGGGACAGACATGGAGGCCAGCGCGGAGGATGAGGCGCATGACAGGAATGGTGGTGTCGGGTTGTAAGGGCGTGGAAGGAGTGACAGAATGAGAGAAAGATGACGGAGGACGATTCATGGTGGAAGACAATAGATGAAAGGGAGGAAGATAGAAGGAATGAACTCGCCTCCGGGTGAGAGGCTGACGTATGAAGGAACGGGACACATGGCAGGGAACGAGTGGGTGGTGAGAAGAAGGTAAGACTATGTGGACCAAAGAGGGGAGGTGAATGGATGACACACGGCAGCAGGGGAAAAGCGGAAGAGAGGATGAAATGACGGGGGAAGGGCCCACACTGGTTAAGCACCGGGCAGCTGAGAAGGGCGGGGCTGCATGAGCACCGTTGATATGGGCGCCTCGATCGTGGCCGTCGGAAAGCTGCATATGGAATTCCGGACCGCCCCCCTCCACTTAAAGGTAGAAAGGCGGGGGGGGTCCGGAATGGTCTTCATCGCCGTTGATCCGGGCGCGTTGATCTGGGCCGTCGGAGAGGTGCGCCCCCGATTCCGGACCCCCCCCGCTTAAAGGTATAAAGGAAAGGGGGGTCCGGAATCCAACGCACACCGTTGATCCGGGCGCGTGAATCTGGACCGCTCGGACTTACATGTTGTTTATCATGGGCGCATTATTGCCCAAAACTTAGGACAAATGGGTTTTAACCCATCCTTTAGCACTCCAACCCCCTTAACAAGAAATATCGCTAACACATTGACAGTGGAAACTTATTGGATATTTTAGACTCTCTACTATTCTATTGTCTGTGTGGATAGTCCCTCAACCAATGATCTTCTCCACAACCCCAAAATTTTAAGGGTTCTTTCTTTAGGTTATCGGTCTTTCCTGGGACTGTCTTAAAAGGTCTATTTCCACTTTGAGAGGGGAAATTTTTCTGATACACACTTCTAGTAGGAAGGTTCATCCAAGAACCCTTTCCATAATTGTTAACTCTTGAGGATTTAAATCCCTTCTTCTTGAATCCCTAACTACTCCTCTTCTTCCAGCCTTCATGAGGTATTGTCTTATTCCCGAACTGTTCATAACAATACCTCGCCTTCCAGAAGGTTTCTTCTAAGGTCTTTGGCTCTTCAAAATCAATCCTATCCCAGTGGGTCTGAGGTAATCCACTAATAAATCACTGCATTTTTACCTTCTCATCCTTTATGTAGGGTACATACCTCAGTAGCTCAAGGAATTTATTGACATATTCATCTATGGTGAGCTGCCTCATCCTGAGTTCATAGAACTGCTTAATATTTCCATCCATGTATTTCTCTGACATATATTGCTTCCTGAAGTATTTATTGAACTGCTTCCATGACAAGTCCTTCTCATGGACTCCTTTCACATTCCTAAGGTCTTCCCACCAAATGGAAGCCTTTCCATTCAGGTTGAAGATGGCTTTTCGAGCCTTCAAGTTTTCAGAGTAATCATGGACTCTGAAGTACTTATTTAAACCAATAATCCAAGCTTTATCCTCTTCTCCCTTCTTAATATCTTCATCGAAAGGGGATGGTTTGGCTTTCTTGAACTCTTCAGGGTCATGATTTTTGGAATTCTTTTGCTTCTTTCCTTCCCTTTGAGAATGTGAGCTCTCTCTAATACTAGAATATCCTTCGGAGTTGCCAGCTTTATTTCCAGAGGACTCTATCAATGAGTGTCCCTTGCCTCTAGGTTGGTCCTTATTCGAGGTATTTCTCCTAGTGTGGTCATGTTTTCAGATCTCAGGTGGACTTTGACTTCTATTCTCATGTCGTCGGTCCATATGACTGGTTGCGGGTTCATGCTGCAGTTTCATTTGTATGTCGGATAAGCTCTGCAACAAGACTGCGTTAATTTCTTTTTGTTTTGCTTGCTCCTTTATCCGTATCTTGTTGTCAACCTTGAAACTATGTAATCTGAAAGGGGTTTCCACTGCCCTCCTTTTGTCATATTCTTCGTCTCTAATGTGGGAGACATCCCCCACTTCATGACACGTCACCATCCTTTAGTATTGAATTTTTTCCATGGTTTACTGATTTCTCGAGTGCTGACATAAACACTTATTCTTAGATAACAATTTATGAACAATACACGGTTCAAATTTCTTAAATGCACACACACAGTAGAACGTTTCATTCTTTTCCTCAATAATTTTTTTTTTAACCAGACTCTTTAAGAAGGAGGCAAGATAGGGACTCACTCTTAAAAGTACTCTGATTATGGTTTTTGAGCGATTCATCCATGAGCCCAAGCAGGCCAAGTGTTGTAACCATGCCCTGATACTAATTTTTAACACACCCATGGTGGGGTGTGAAAATTTCATTCTCCTTACAGGAAAAAATCCTCTCTCCATAGTCTCTAATTCGGAAATTCAGGGGACTAGCCCCATTTTTATTTATTTTCTTTAAATACCATCGTATTTGACCATCGGTTACATTCAAATGCCAGTCACATGATTGCAGGCGTGGGAAAAGGTGTCATGAGTCCAACCACGTTTCTCGTCGCAATTCACCATGAGCCACCACATGTCTCTTTCTCAATACCGTGGTTCTGATTGCGGCCCACCCTCTAACCTTTAAAGTCCGAGCACTTTCTATCCCTGCAACTCAATCCGACCTTTGATCTCAAAATATTGATGGTGCTTCTAAATTGACGGCTCATATCTACCCCCTTTTAAATCAACGAATGTGATTTGCTTCAGGACTTCAATGTTTAGAGTTTTCAACTCTCAAATCTTTCTTTCTCTGCAGTGGCTATCTTCTGAAGTGGAAGATCTACTGACACCTATCCCTCACAAATAGACGGTTCAGATGAAATTTGACTCTCCAGCCTTCGGGAGTTCTTTGTTTATTACCTTCTCTTTCTTCCAGAGTGATTTCTCCCAGAGTGGAAGATCTGCTGGCACCTTTCCATTGCAAACAGATGGTTCAGATGAAATCCGACTCTCCGACCTTCGAGAGTTCTTGTTCATTACCTCCTCTTTTTCCAGAGTGATTTCTTCCGAAGTGGTATTTTTTTCCACATGTCCTCTCCAAATCAACGGCCTTGGTCCTCTTCAGGACTTCGACACTTTTCAACCAAGACTAGATCAACGACCTTCAACTCCCTTCTCGATCAACGATCAATATTATACTTCGAGAATTCGACGTTTCACCCTCTACTTTGGTCCAGAGTATTCTGTACCTGGAGTTGTAGATCAGGCGCCACACGTCCACCTCAAATCAACGACTCTCATTCTCTTTTCTGGTTTGAGATTTAGTGATTTCAAACTCTTCTCCTTCGTGTTCTCCCATATTGTTTTCACCTAGAGTTCACAATTTTTCGCCACGTTCCCTCTTGATCTGACGATCAAGATTCTCTTCGGGTCTTCGGGATTCAGACCTTTTAATTCTCAAACTTCACTTTCCCTCAAAGTATGCAGATTTCTTCCATGTGTCCCCCCTTGAAACAGATGATTGAGAATTACTTTGGGTCTTTACTTGAAGTCCACAGATTCACACCACCTGTCCTCCAGATCTGATGATCCAAATTCGTTTCGGCTCTCTGACTCTCTGATCTTCGGGAATTTCAACTCTCAAGTGAAACTCTCAAAGTGATTTCTCCGAAGTTATTGATCTGTCGACATGTGTCTCCTGGAGATCAATGGACAAGATCTCCTTCGGGTATTCAACGATTCCGCTCTCTCCTTGACCACAAAATCTCGCTCAGGAGTTGTGGATCTTGCTCCACCTTTCCCTTTTTTCCATGAACGATCCCAATTCACTTCAGGATTCAGAAATTTGGTAAGTCAACCCTCCTGTGCACACAAAGGTTAAAAATCATGCACTTTAACTTATATCAGACATTTATTTTCCCTTTGCACTCAGATCCAACGGTTAGGATATGTTCCTTCTCAACGCCTCTCCTCTGCTTCCCTAGACACTGATCTAATGGTCTAGGATCTCCTTGTTGGCACAGGGGCAGACCCAGGGTTCAACGCTCAAGAGCGCACCAACAAAATCCTAACTACAGGCCCTTTATACAACACTTGTGAAGAAGATGAAGTCTCACCCGAGGTAGAGGCAGGGGTGGTTGCAGGACTCAGATGCCTACAACCTTAGCTGAGACATCGATCTATGATTATATCTTTTATAGTGCACTTAGCATAGATCATTCATCAATATTCAACCCTTATGGTACTTTACAGATAACGCAGAGCATCGCAGTGAATACTTCGACTAAATATGATTCAGTACTTAGCCACATAAATATAGATTCCACAGATCAATAACTAAGCATCTTATATATTAGATCTAACATTCATTCATATATCATAAGCACAAAGCATAACTAGATATATTTGATCACAGCAAGAACTTAGCCAAGAAGAAGATAAACACATTAGGTCGAAGCAAAAAGCACAATACACAAATTTACCGTGGTTCACCCCCACCTTGGGGCTACGCCCACAAAGTCTTATTCTTTATATTATCTTGGTCAAGTGGTTACAACACAGAGCTTTAGTGACTTGTACCTTGCATAGGACAGATTATCTGCGCAACTCGCTAGATCCTTCTTCCTTTCACTTCAACACAAAACTACAACACTTTCACTTAGCTTTCCAATCTCCTTACAATCATGCACAAAGCACTTGCAATATACATCCGATCACATAGATCCAACTACTAGAATTAAGTCTTTAGCTATACATCACATAGATGTACTACTACTCCTCTCTACTTACATTGCCTAAGTATCTATTTATAGATTCCAAAATGGGCCTAAGTATGGGTAAACCCACGTGCCGACATCCCTTTCCCTTTACATCCACCCAAAACCCTAAAAGGGACCCCAAAATAGGTCTTGCTTCCCTAATTTCCACTTTTCATTTCTCTCCATCTTTGGCAAGCTATCGCAGTCCCCAAAAATGGTCACATATGACCAAGTATTCTTCAAAACTTGGTCAAGGGACAATAGGCCCCCAACACTCACCTGTGACTCATCCTGAGTCACTCAGGTCTGATCAATTCCGCCTCGAATGCCTCAAGCTTGGCTCGAGCTTCTTCAACCTGTTGCAGTGTGACAGCCTCTTGCTCAGTAAATTCCTGGATCATTGTGTCATTGAGTGGTCCTTCAAGGCGTTGTTCTGCAGTGATGACAACCTGTTTGAGTTCAACTCCTTGGCTTTCAAGTTCAGCGAACAATTGTCATGCCTTTTCTTGGATTGGCTGAAGTCGTTGGGAGACTTCCATCACTTTAATTTACAACATATGTACCTATTTTTGAGCTATGCGTTGTTCTACAAACCTCTTCATTCTTTCGACTAGGGTCAAATTCTTTATCTGCGCCTGTAGCATGTCTGCATGCTGCTTTTCTTCTTGGAGCTATGCCTCCAATGTCTGCAATTTTTTATTCTCTACAAGGGTTTCATAAGTCTGGGCGCTTCTAACGCTTAGTTTCTTGCATTCCAAGGAAAAGGTTTTTAATCAACCAACTGCGCTTCGAGTTGTGGCCTCTCTTAGATCTTTTATTTCTTGGGGGGTCTCGGGCACAGTGCAGAGCTCCAGATAAGTGATACACTGTTGGAGTTTCTGGATTACTTCTTCCAGTTGGGTCACCCGTTGTGGGAGATGATCTTCCATCTTCACTTCTATGACCGTCACATAATGCAATGCTTTGCGAACCTTTTCGTGTACTTCAAGTTGCTCTGCTAGTAACTATGATTTTTCCTTGTCCCACTTCACTTTCAGGGAAAGATTTTCCCATTCTACCTCATTTTGTTGTTCTAGAAGTTCTTTTTATGCTTCCATCAAAGCCTGGGTGGCTTGTGCTGTGTCTTCTTGAGCTCGTCGAAGGTGAGCTTCGACTTGATCAGGGATCTGGTGTAATTGAGTGGGATCATCGAATGTTCCTAATGTTCCGCTTATCAAGGGCACTGTAGAAATTTCTTGGATGGACTGGAGTGCCTGCTACACTTCTTTGAGTTCACCCTTGATTCGGTTGAATAGCTCCTCTTGCTTTTCTTCTTGTGTTTCTGCGAGCTCTAGTGAAACATAATTTAGCACGGTAATTGAGAATTCGAAGTCATCCGGGGTAAGGGTAGTTTTAAGCGTTGTCCGGGTGGCCTTATCTTTATTTCGGGAGGAGGTTTTTGGTGGCGTCATCTTTCTTTTCATGGAGGGATCCTCCTCCTCTCTAGGTGGAATAACCTCACCTCTGTTTTTCTCAACTTCTGTACCGCCTAGCTCGTCACCATCACCTCCCTGCATAGGTGAGATCGACGTAGTATTCATGGATGTTCTAGGGACATCTTCAACTTTGTCATCCTTCTTAGTATTGCTTGTCCCATGTGTATCCAACATAGATTCATGGATTTCCTTATCGGACATGTCTACGGGGTCCGCTGACCATTCCTTGGTAATATCCTCCAAGTCATCTTCTGTTAGCTTGTAGTAGGATTGGAGTTGTTGTTTATGCTCATCATCGCGCGCTGTAATATAGCTGAAGTGGTGGTCCACGCTAAATTTCATCAAAGGTCTAAACCTATGAGGTACGTTTGGGGTGATTCACGGTGTAGACTGAATTGCATTCTTCAATTGGTTGAAGTAGGTGTGGAAGACAACATTGGACTGCTACTGCTTGTTCATGTCACTGGAGTACCACAACGTACAAAACTTCATGGCTAGTGGTTTGAAGGGTTCAATCTCCGGAAAAGTGGCTCCCTCTAGCAGTTCCCAAGCGATGAAAGTGATGAGTATGATAAACCAACTAATGTGGAACTCATACCTTTGGTCTTGCCCTCCTCTACAATCCATCTCTAACTAGTTTAAAAGATACTGTGCCCAATTCATCTGTAATCCCTCGGCGCACTTCCCTGTCAGGTCAACTACGAAGTCAGTCACCTATGTTGGTTTGTTCTTACGAACTAACTTGTCCGTGATCAGCTGACATGCAAGGCACACTGCGCCACTCTGGATAGAGGCTACCTTGTAGCCTCGCGTACCCTTCTCTACATCTCCATAAGTTTCCTTTATCTGTTGTGTTAGTGCTCGGTCTGAGGTCTTGTCTGGGTAAAAGTCCTGTGGGTCAGGGCATTTCATGCTAAGTCTTGTGATCTGATTGATCAGATTTAGATCCATAGTGATGTGGCGGTCCAACCATAAGCATCTTCTGTGGTAGAAATACAACAACAACTTGACACATGCATTGGCTTCCTAGTGTCTGTCGAAGCGAGGGATCTTCATTACATTGAGTAGTGTGGATTGCGTGAGGTTCTGGGTCCAGGATTGCAAGACAATCTTAGGATTTCTGCCTTTGGTCTTGGTTAAGTATTTATGCGGAGCTAACATGCTATAGGTTTTTCGATCTCCAAGGTTAAAATCATTAAATTTCAGTGATGCGAGATTATCCTGGTCAGCATGCACTGTGCGCACCCCTTTCGGAAGATACACGATGATCAAGGTGTACTCAAAGTCTCTGGGTACACTGTCGCGGGTAATCTTTCCACTCAAAAGTGGTATGTAAACTGACAGAATGCACAGGATCAGCTTGGCATTTGCAATATCATCTCTATGCTTTGTTCTTGTCTTGGTCATGGTTCTGGAAGGTCCTGCTCCATGAGAAGTGGAGGGAAAAGCTTGGAATCCTCCTGTCAATGATGCTTGCACACCTGCAGACATCCTTCTCTATGACATGACTCTCTCAACCATTAGGTCAATCAAAACTTCTTCAACTTCTTTCTCAATAGCGTTGAGTTCATCCGACATACAAGCTTGGGTCCACTAGCTCTGGTGTGAAAATGAATTCAGAGACTACGATGAATAGTATGGGAACAATGTAATGATCATAGGGTGAAGTAATCTCAAGTTTTGGGTTCAAATTATCACTTAGAAAAAAGTATTCTCGCTACATTGCACGATGGACTAAGTAGGGAAACTTAGCAACGGTCTGCTTGCAACGGATACGGGGCCTTCATTAACTCCGTTCTATCCGTTCTGGTGATATCCAATGGTCTAGTGGGAACCCATAATTTATTTTCGACCCGTTTGGGGTGGAATTCGAATGGGTATATCGGTCCAACGACTATATTTCTTCTCCATGGCGAAGTGCCAGATGTTGTTGTTCTGATATCTTGGCGAAGCTCAATTCTTGTGATTTTTCCTTCTGCGAAGTTTCCTCTGGAGTCTTGTGTAACTTTTTGATTTTGGCCCTCTTCTTACTTAGCTTCCTAGCCTTTTTCCTAGTGATCTTAGTCTCGTTCATCCTTTTTCCATTCTGAGTCTTATCTTCTCTCGACATAGTCGCTTCGTGCTTCTTAGGTTCTTTCTTCAGATCCAAGGGTAATACTCCTTCATCATATGGGTTAGGTATTTTGGTCTTTTTGGTTCCTCTAATGCTCTTATATCTTCGGCATACAGGTCCCTGGTGTTTAACAACTGAGATCTGTTTTCTTGTTCCTCCATTAAGAAGGTGATCCTTCTAGTCATAAATTCCATGAGTTCTTGCTTCTTCTGTTCTAGGGATTCCTTTTCTTCTTTCCTCCGGATCTGGTCTTTTTCAATTCAGATCTTTCCTAACAAATATGGAAATGGGGCATGGTCCTCAATAAATTTAATGACTTCAAACTCTTCCTCTATCGAATTTCCATGGGTACTCATAGCTATCTTGGTAATTCTGCCACATAGGGTTACCATTTTTCCTTTAAATAATCCGATGGTTCCTAGTGAAGGGACTAGAGCATGCCTTCCTAGTGTTTCCCAAGTGCTTTCTGTCATAATGTTCATCGGTGTTCCCTCATCCAGATCACAGTGAATGTGGAAGTCTCCTATTCTTACTTCGATTTTCTCCTTTTCTTTGAATATCTCTAACAAAATGACATCCTTACGATCATCTAGGGTTTCTTTTGTTTTCAGTAACATGATCTCTGATTCTTTCTAGGGTTATTTCATAATTTTAGTCTCTTGATCTCCTTTAGGGTTTTCTTGTTTGATATTTAGTTTTTCAAGTCTAGCAATCATTCTAGGGCAATCCAATACTTCATGGTCCATATCTTTACAATAGAGGCAACTAGGGTTTCTCCCAGGGAATTCCTTAGCAATATGTCCTGGTCTTATGCAATTGTAACAAAGAGTTAATCCTCTCTTTCTCGTCCATGATCCCCAACTCTTCTTGTACTGCATGCTAGTATCATGATGGCTAGCCTACAAAAAATTATTTCTAGGATCCTGCATCCATTGGTTAGTCCAAAAATTCTTTTTATGCATAGGTATAACATATATTTCACTATGCCTATCAGACCTATTCATATCAAACTTTCTTTTATCTAACAATTCTCTAGTTTTCAGGATAGGACAACATCTATCAAGCGTACCTAAATTCATGCTTTAGAAACAAAAAATCTCCACTTATCTTACCTATATAGAGCACAAATCTTTCAAATCTAAAACTTGAACTATTCTTACCTTTACTAGAGGCTAGAGCTTACAGATCTTACCTCTTTTCTGCGGAAATTTCTACTTTTATCTTTCTTAGAGCATAAAGTGTTCATATCTCACTTCTTTTCTTCAGTATCAACCTCTTTCTTGCAGATCTAACCTTTTTCCTTCAGATCTGATCTTTCTTTCTCAGCACAAATCTTCGTAGGTGAAGTAGAATACTGCACACTAGGGAAACAAATCTACACACAGAGCTTATTTCACACAAAGATTTTTCTTCTTTAGTTCCTAGCAATCAAAGTTCCAAGTCCCAGCAACGGAACCATTTGTTGGCACAGGGGTAGACCCATGGTTCAATGCTCAAGAGAGAACCAACAAAACCCTAACTACCGACCCTTTCGGCAACACCTGCAAAGAAGATGAAGTCTCACCCGAGGTAGAGGCAGGGGTGGTTGTAGGACTCATATGTCTGCAACCTTAGTTGGGACACCGATATGTGATTATATGTTTTACAGGGCACTTAGCATAGATCATTCATCAATATTCAAACCTTATGGTACTTCACAGATAGCACAGAGCATCACAATGAATACTTAGACTAAAGATGATTCAGTACTTAGCCACATAAATATAGATTCAGCAGATCAAGCACTAAGCATCTTATATATCAGATCTAACATTCATTCAGATATCATAAGCATAGAGCATAACTAGATCTATTTAATCACAACAAGCACTTAGCCAAGAAGGAGATAAACACATTAGGTCGAAGCATAGATCACAATACACAAAGTTATCGTGGTTCACCCCCACCCTGGGGATACATCCACAAAGTCTTCTTCTTTATATTAACTCGATCAAGCGGTTACAACACAGAGCTTCAGTGACTCGTACTTCGCACAAGACAAATGATCTACGTAGCTCGCTAGATCCTTCTTCCTTGCACTTCAACACAAAACTACAACACTTGCACTTAGCGTTCCAATATCCTTACAATCATGCACATAGCACTTTCAATATACATCCAATCACACAAATCCAACTACTAGCACTAAGCCTTTATCTATACATCACATAGATGTACTACTAATCCTATCTACTTACATTGCCTAAGTATCTATTTATATATTACAAAATGGGCCTAAGCGTGGGTAAACCCATGGGTCGACATCCCTTTCCCTTTACATCCACCCAAAACTCTAAAAGGGACCCAAAAATAGGTATTGCTTCCCTAATTTCCGTTTTGCGTTGCGCTCCATCTTTGGCAAGTTGCTGCGGTCCCCAAAAAAGGTCACATATGAGCAAGTAGTCTTCAAAACTTGGTCAAGGGCCAACACTCCCCACAACCGATTTGATGGTTGTTGTCACTCCTCCTCCCGAGATTTTGACTCCTTCTGACTTGGAAGAGTTTTGTGGATGTTCGAAGGCCTCAACCCTCATTCCTCCTGCGAGCCCAAATATCTTGGGTCTTGCCTTTTCTCTTGAAAACATTATCTCTTCTGATCTTTTCTATTCTCTCAGACCGATGACATCGAAGGACTTCATTACTCCTCGTATTTCCTAAGGGAGCATGACCATCCCTCTTGCAACTGTTCAAGGTATGGCGGTCGTGATCCGACCAACACCGAGGTGTCCACTGATTGATTGTTCATAGTAATTGCGGGGCCCCAACGTGTGTTCTCTTTATCAGAGAGCTTAACCTACGCAATCTAGAAAGTAATCACCCAACTTGGTCGAACTAGATTAGTTGATATTCTATCCCGACGAGATCAACGACGTTGGTGAATTATGGGCTGGGAACTAGTGCGACTGCTACTTTCACCTTCGCACTCCGCAATGATTCCCCACCCTCGATCTTTGTTCGTAGATCGAAGGTTCACAGTGATTGTAGGATTCAACCTCCACAATTTGGGAAGTGCTTACTCAACTCTAGACAAATCCTAGTCATTTATCTCCCATTCCTGACGCGATCAATGACGTGGGTTGATTGCGGGCCATGAACCAACATGTCCACTAATTTCACCTTCACATTTCAAAATGATTCCCAACCATTGATTTAATCGAGTGGATGGTGTTTGATTCATTAACCCCAGTGAGTGTTCGATTTGATCCAATGACCAGGATGGCCTCTCCTCCCATTAAACAACTTGCTTTCATCTATGCTGTCAAATTATTAAGTCATCGGTGGTTTGGGTAGCTTGACTATCATATAATTTTACATCTCAGAGCTTCGAGCTCCAAGGTTCCGAAACCTTCATGAGCTAAGTCCTTTTTGTGCAGGGTTCCTAGACCCAGGTCACACGGGTCTTCAGATAGCTCTTGGGCTATAATCCTCGCTCCTAGTCAGGTTTTTGGTTAAGGGCTTAGGTGTGACTTCAAAGTATCCTAGACTACTGGTATGAAGGGAACTCCTTCCTAACTCCCATATCTTTAAGCTCTGATTTAGGGCAAGGTAAAATTGTGAGGATACCAAATGGTAGCTATGCCAAGAGGCATGCTCCGACTCTGGAACGGTGATGTAGTTCCTTGGAGAAAGCACCTCCGAGGATTGAATGAGAGCATAAGGAAAATCAAACAGAAGTATATGTTCTCATTGTAATGAATGTATACCCATAACTTAATCATTTAATACAAAAACCATTTATAGACCTATAAATACACAAATGCAACCATTATTTCCAATTCACAGCATAAGGCATGAACACACTTATCAGAACCATAAGGCGTGATGGGACCGCTAAAAGGGGTGCTCATTTCCACCCAACCATAGGCTCAGTCACTCCCAATGGATTTATTACTTGCCACCCCCGAGCTTAGACCACAATGCTTAGAGATTCAATCTCTTCCTTCCATCTCAATGAAAGTTAGGGACGAAGGTTACCTTCCTTCTCCCAATACAGAAATAGATAGGGATGAAGGTTACTCTCCTTTTCCTAATAAAAAAATAGATAGGGATGAAGGTTACTCACCTTCCCCCAGACCAATCTCTATTTTCTATGATCAGAACTCAATCCAATTTAGTCCTCTCTCAGACCCGAGATCTCTAAGTCTCATCTCTGCACTCTTCGTAAGTCTCCCTCTGCACCCACTACACTTCCTTTCTTTCCTTCCTCAACAAGATTGTGTGTGGCTCGAATTCCCAGTCCGTGGTCAGGTCTGTATTCCTTACGGATAGGCAGTCTGCCCCATCCCCTCATTAACTCTTGAGGAGGTCTTCCCACCTACCAACTTGACTGTAATTCATTCCTAGGTCAGAGGGTTGTTCTGATCTAAGCAATTAAATCCAACAAGGTAGTGGTTTAGTGGATATTAACGCAACCATTCTGGGTCCCCTCCACCACCTTTTCATAGCATTCATGGTCTCTTATTAGCATGTCCCCTTTCCAGCAATCATGAAACACGTATCCATTTTCTATTAAAATAAAAAAATTTACATTCATCGACCTTTTATACAAAGGTCCATCAAATCAAACATTCACACCTTTGATTTTTCCATAGTTCCTTGGCCAATATAGTTATAATTACAAACTGGGGGAAATAAGGTGTTACACTGTCCTTCTCTTTCTAGGGCTCTAGTGTCGCTGGTCCAGATTATTTATGCTGGGACTCCCAAGACTTGCAGCTGTGAGAAAAGTTGGACACAGGCCAAAGAATCTCAAACATGTATGCCTTGATTCATCGTTGGATTACACCAACAATCTCTACAACCAATACTACCATGGCTGAACTTGAATAGTTCATCTTCCTTTCCTGAGCCAAGACATGAAGGAAAAAATATGAGTGGGTGAAAGAATGAATGGAGTGGAATATCCATGAGAGGGGTGAACAACAGGCAAGTGGTTGAATGAGTGAATGAATGAATGCATGAGTGCATGAGTGAGGAAACCAACAGAATAACAATAACGAGAACGGGAGTGAGAGAGAGAGAATGAACCCCCCAACAGACTAGGGATGGGTTTATGTAATTCTTGTGAATCAATAACCTCATAGCCTTCCCCCAAGAATCTCACATAACTGAATCATGTCTAGGTGTTTTACACATTTCAAACCATAATCCTCCTATGAGTAAGGGATTTGGAAACCCTTCTCTCAAGTACTGCGCAAATGTTGGGCACTCATTTTTGTGATTTCCTTATGTTCTGCATAAGGTACACCAGACAACTTCCCTCTTTTCCTTTCCTTTATTTTGATTCAACTTAAATGTCATATTATTGAGATCCTCTCTCAGCTCTTCTATAGCTATATCTATATGTTTATATTGATCTCTTCTAGTTGTAAGGATTCTTGCAGAGCCTCAGCCTGAGTCTAGAACTTTTGTTTCCTCAATGGATATTTAAAATGTTGAAATAATGAGTTTATGAATAGTTTCCTATGTTGCATGTCTTTTATGGGATATTTCAACTTACCTTTCAATCGCTTGAACTTATGACCAATTTTCCAAACTAATTATCCTGGCTTCTGCTTGATTTTTATCATCTCATTCATATATTGATATTCTGAAATTGGTCATTGGAATTCATTGGTTTGTTCCTTCTTTACATCTACGGTAGTTTTAGGTGTTCCTTGTGGACTATTCACTACTAGTATAATAAACCAGTCCAATGCACAGTTTGTGAATGTAATAGCAAGCTGAGCCACTTTTGTGTCTTCATATCTTATTTGTTTAGCTACCCAAATATTTTCACAAATAAATAGATGTTTCTATGGGTCCTCCAACCCTTCTCCATGAAATTCTGGTAACCAAATGGTCAGATCTACTTCTGTCATTGTAAAATTTGTGGTACTACCTCCGCACAGTGTAGATAACTGACTAATGCTACCTGAACTCGTACTTCAACTTGAATTTCCACTGGTCCCTTGACCTATTGGACCCCTTCTACCACTAATTCTTGGTTGTCTAAAATCTTCTTTCTTTTCTGATGTCTTAGTCGAACATGGGGTCATGGGTTCCACACTAATTTTGATCTAGAATGGAGTTCCTTCTTTTGTGTCGGACCCCTGACCTCTAGTATTTATGTCATATGTGGTGCATAATATTTTATCAATCTTCTTCGTAGCACGAATATCCTTTACCTCTTCTTCATCGCTTTCCAAGCCTTCCCTCTCAGCTACTTCTCTTTTTTTCCTATTGATCTTATATTGGTAGGTTCTTCTGCTGTGCGACATTCTCACTTTTCCCATTATTTAGTTGATCTATTCTTCATCCATCATAATGGGGTCCATAATTTCCTTCTTCTTTGCTCTATCCATATCCCTCTCCATGTATCATATCGTCCTTAGTATTTCCCCCAATCTCCCCATGCGCATAGAGTTATTTAGTTGTCAGACTCCATTGCCATCACACCTTTATCATGCAGTAAAATATTGATTGACGTGTGGAGTGATATAATATACCTTCCTCTTGGACCCTTCAAAAAATATTGCTCTACAAAAGTGTATGATTTTGTAGTTTCGACTGCAAACTCGATAATGAATCCTACAATAATTATTTCTAGCCAGAAATAAACTGCACGCGTGAATTTATTGTTGACTTTTCATAGATGTGCAATATTTTCATTATTCCATTCTACTGGTCTTATCCAGTTAGTTGGGTGAGTTTATTTTAATCTCAGTATCCACTCCTGCAACAAATGTGGAAATTCACATAAAAATGCCTCATGAAGATCAATAAATACATACCTCTCCAAGTAATGGTGCGGTGTATACTTAGGGTTTCTATTGTCTTTCTATGTGAACTCGAGCTCCTTTGTTGTCAACCATAGTTCAATATTCCATTTATTTGGGTTCCATGGTATGAACATCCCCTTCTAATACTTCATTCTCTTCACCGTTCTTCTCAGCAAGTCCCTTCCAATCTGTTCTTCTGAGTTCTAGTTGACAACGAAACCATTTGGTGGATGTTTTCTGGGCTGACCTAGGTTCTATTTAGGTTTCCAAAAAAACCCTACAAACCATCGACCCTTATGTAGACCAGAAGGAAACACTGTGCACAAAGTGCAAAATTCAGTCTCACCCGAGATGGTTTATGGGTGACTGTAGGACCTAGATGTTTGAAATCTTATAAGGGAGACTTATGTGGGGATGACATACATTCTTTCTACCTCAAACATATCAGGTCTATTACTCTAATCCATCAAATAATCATTATATCTCAAATCTACCAATCAGTGATCAATTACTTTCATTAGGATTTATTCTACAGTAAATATCCTGTTTACTCTACTATGCACCACATTTTACTACTAACAGATTAATCCATTTATCATAGCTAAGAAATTGCAAGAAATATGATAAACATTCCACATAGAGACAAAAATTTATCATGGTTCACCCCCCACAAAGATATGGATTTCTTGGGTCTTTTATTATTCTACATCAAGGTTATAGCTCTACGCGCATTACATTTGAGGTTGACAAGCATCACAATGAGCTCCACAACTCACGATCTACGAACTTACCCTTAATTACAATGCTTATCTATGTCTCTCTTCTCATATCTCTATCTCCTCACACATAAGTATCACATGATCTCTCTCCTCTATCTCACAACACATATTTATATTAAAAAAAGGGGTTAGTTACCCGTTAAAAAAATGACCAAAACCCTAATCATGGATCAGGTTTGTCCACTTTCTAACTCCTTGATCACGGCTGGTCCAAAATCCAATCGTTTTCCTCGTTGATCCACATATTTCATCCTTTCTTTGGATTTCCTGGTTTCTCGATGCTGCTTTTCCCTATTTTTCGATGTGTGCTCCTTCTTTGGTCCATTTCCTAAATTCCTTCATTAATTACCATTCTTCTCCCCAAAATGGCCTGCGCCAACACATCCTTAGTTTAGGGTTTTTGATAAGGAAAGTTGATCAATGCATATATTCCAAAGAAGAAGGAGGGTGTTTCATATATGTATATTTGTATGTCGATGACATATTTTTGATTGGAAGCAACATGGAAACAATAAATGAGGTGAAGAAGCAGCTATCCTCCAAGTTTGACATGAAGGATGTCGGTGCAACAAACTTCATTCTGGGAATTTAGATTAAGAGAGATCGAGAAACTAGAAATACCTGGTTGAACCAGATGAAGTATATTGAAATAGTTTTGAAACATTTCAACATGCAATATTACAAACCTATGAAGGTGCCAATTCCTGTGGGAGAAACGCTAATTGTTGAACAGTGTCCAAAGACACGGGAATAAATAAAGGACATGGAATGTGTTCCCTATTCAAGTGATATTGGTAGTCTAATGTATGTGATGGTCTACACTCGACAAAAGATTTCGCATGCAATGGGAGTGTTGAGAAGATACATGTCGACACCTAGGAAGGATCACTAAACAACTGTCAAGAAAGTATTTAGGTATTTGTGTGGAACCAAATATTATTCTATATGCTATCAAGGAAAACATGGAGGTGACAGTGAATTAAATGTACATGGATTTGTCGAAGCTGAGTGTTCTGAATATTTGGATTGATGGAGGTTGACCAATGGATATGTGGTCAAAATGTTCGGTGGAGAAATCAACTAGATGATTAAGTGATAGGCAGGCATAGCCCTATCAGAAAAAAATATGAATACATGGAAACCACTCACAAAAGAAAATAAGTCATATGGTTGCAAAGGCTATGTTCAAGAATCAAATTTGAGAAAAGAGATATGAATATAAGTTGTGATAGTCAAAGAACAATATTTCTAGCAAAGAACCCTTCTTATCATTCTAACACTAAGCACATTGATGTACAATACCATTTCATGAGATACATGGTGGAAAGAAACAAGATGCTTATGGAGAAAGTAGACACGTTGGAAAAAATAACAAACTGGTTGACCAAGTCTGTGAGTGTTGTGAATTTCTCTTAGTGTAGAGAGGCAATGGGTGCTTCTACGTTGGGTTTGTGAACAAAAGTTTAGAGGTCTCCCAGTTTTAGCAAATAAGACAACAAGTGGGAGAATGTTGGGTTGTTATATTATTTGCATTGAAAGTCTAGGTTGATCGATTGAAATTCGAAGTCAAAGGTTGAGGTGGTTTGACTTTGTAAATATGAAGTTGATATGGATGGATGGAAAGTCAAAGGTCAGGGTGATTCGACCGAGTAAATTCAAAGTCGAAGGTCGAGGTGGTTCGACATGGTAAAGACATCAAAAACAAGTCAAAGAGGTCAACTGACAATAGGTCAGTAGGTGAGCATGTGGTAACCGACTGAAGACTAAATGAAGGTCGATTGATATTTAATGGGTAATCCAACTTAGTAGTCGACTGTAACAAAATCCCAAGACTCACAAGATTTGTATCCAATGATTTGCATGGATCTGTAGCCGTTTTTGGGAACCTTTTATTTAGGGTTTTTCCTACTATAAATCCTATAAAGAAGGTGTTTTTTAATGTTGATTTTAATCTTGAATATTTATATTATGAATGGATAATCACCAAGAGTTTGTAATAGTATAGGTTGTTGGTCATGTAGATGTAAGTCGAATTGGCTATAGGGTTCTTCTTGTGTAATAAAGAGGGTATGATGTTGATTGTGTCTTAAGTGTGGACCAAGGTTAGACATGTAACCTTTTATTATGAATGAATAATACAACAAGAGAGTATAACGCTCAAGGAATGTTGGTTTCCCAGTTTGGGTTTCTAGGGTAAAATCTCTGTTTACTGTGTGTTTTTTGTATCATTTACTTTCTTGATTAAATATTTATTCCTCTCTTCTGCTAGGTTTAGCGTGGAAGTGTGTCTCATTTCATAACAATAGGAAGCACCAACTTCCCAATTTCCATCATAAACTGGAAGGAGGCACCAACCCCCTAATTTATAGGCACCAACCTGAAGGAAGATCCAACTCGAATTCTTCAAAACCAACTGAAGGGAGGCTATGACACCCTGATTTATAGGCACCAACCTGAAGGAAGCTCCAACTCCCTGATTTCTCTGGCTCCAACCAGAAGGAGGATACAACCCCTTGATTTATAGGCTCCAACCCATAGGAATATAGAACTCCCTGTGTTCTCTGGTACCAATTGAGAGCAGGCTACAACCCCATTTCCTTTCCCTATCCTATCGCCCTGAAATAGAAGTGTAGACTCAACCTGTCACTACCAATGATACTGTCACTGCAACTGTTTCATCAACCTGTAATAAACCTTTCATCCAACTTGTCACTTTCACTGTCACATCAACCTCTCACTGTCACATAAACCTCTCACTGTCACTGTCACAACCACTATCACTATCACAACCAATGTCACTATCAATTCCACATCAACCTGTCACTTGCATTATCACAATCATTATCACTGTCACAACCATTATCACTGTCACATCAACCTGTCACTGTCACTATCATTGTCATCAACCAACTATAACCATATCCACTCACATGGATACCAAAACCATCACCATACCAGAACCTGTACCATACTATGTACATCAACCATGTACCAGAACCTGTACCATATCATGTATAGCAACCATGTACCGGAACCTATACCATACCATGTACATCAACCATGTACCAAGATCACCAATATGTGTCTCAACATGTACTATCATCACCAAGAATGTACCATAACATCACCAAGATATGCATCAAGCATATACCATATCACTCATGATATGTATCAATCATTCCATACACCATGTACTATAACATATCATCAATGATGTGTCTCAACTAAGTACCATAATATGTTCCTCATTAATGTGATAACATCACCATGAAATTACCAAAACATATACCAAGATAACCAAGATATACTTCTAACAATGTATCATATCATCACAAAGGTGTAACATATTATGTACCATCACCATCAAGACTTCATGCTCCCTTGTAATTTCTCCCTTCTTCACTTCATTTTCCCTCTGAAATTTTCTTTGGATCTCCTTTGTTACCTCAGATAAGAATCACTTTCTCACTTATATAAATATTCAATCAACTAATGTGTATGCTGTACTTATGAGAGACTTCTTGAGGTGTATATATACTTTTTCTGAGTAACCTCTTTCCTTAACTTAAGGGCTTCTTGAACTTTCTTGTTACAACCACTTTACCCTTTCATTAATGAATTGTAACCAAATAGGGTCTTATTAACCATTCTTCATGGATTCCAACTTCATGAGGGCATATCTCCCTAACTGTGAGGAACCACATGGTGTAACACCCACTGTTGGAAATGACATGACAAATACTATCCATATATGAGTGTCTTACCTACCTTTACACTTTCCTTTACGTCCTTATTCCTCAAACAAATTTGGGCCTCATGACCACACCTCTGGGTTCCTGGTAGACTTCTTCAAAGCATCTTCCCGTGAGGGCCATGCTTCAAGATACACCATAAGGGGACCACTTTGGAGACTTCTATAAATACACCCATTTCTTCTGTTAACATCAATGATGACCATCTTACCAACTGTTAGCACATGAAATGTACTGGAAGTCACCCTTGTTTTTCATTTTTTTGCATTGTTTAAGTTTTGTTAGGGTCATTTCATAAACAAAAATGGGTTCATTTTATTCTTATCCTAGCATATCTAAATGTCTCATTGAGTCATATATGAAGGAATGGGTGATATGGTCAAGTTGAGTAAGGTCTTAGTGTCATGATGGTGGTTGTCATGATTAACATAAAGGGAAAGTATGGGTCATATATCTTTGTTTTAAAGGTCATCATCATCAAGTGTGCTGTCCCAAAAAGGTGTACAATTGATTTTGAAGTCACATATGACCATTTTGGATTCATGTCATGTATCAAACCAACCTACTGCAAACTCTCCTAAAAGTTCACAACGAATCAAAAAATTACCTCATGCAATAAATTGCATACGATAATGTTTTGAAAACATGGAAGTTGTTAATTTCTTGTTTTCAACGCCATCTCTTCAACCATCATTTTTAGAGGGTCGGTTTCAAAAGGAGGTTCTATCATTCTTTACCTTTATTTCCATTTGAAAAAGTGCGCCACAAACTGGTTAATTCACTACAAACTATGGCACTGCAAACTCTCCTGTAGCGATTGAAGGTGGATTAGAGGTTTCAAGAGACTATTGGTTTGGTTTTCTACAACAAGTATTGATCTTTATAAATACCAAGTACTTTGCTTGAATGTTGAAATTCCATCAAGCTAACCCTAGTTGTTGCAAACTTTATGTTCTCTGCAAACCGGTTTATACCATTAGTTCTACGAACTTCTCTTTGCTTGGTTAGCTTTCACAGTTTTATATTTAACTTTTATGAAGACCCAAGATTTAAGTTTTCTTGTCAAAGGATCACTTGCAGCTATTTCTTGCAATCATAACCCCATTGCTGCAAAATTCCTATGTGCTACGAATCCCCTATTTTTCTCAAGTGATAAAACCCTAGCTGACTGCGTTCTCATTCAGATTTGAAAAACATATTTTCATTCAAGATTGTTTTTATTTCCATATCTTTGAAACCGTAAACCCTTTTGATGAAAACCCTAGTATAAAATTTGTTGTTGCAAACTTCATCTACGTGCTGCAAACTGAGAAATTGCACTACAAACTCTCTATTTTAACACAATTGCCCCGATTTTTTCTGTTTGAGGTTTTATACAGTTTTGAGTTTTCAATTTTTCCTCCATCTCCTAGCTTGAACCTTATTTCATTTTCTACAATATTGACAAGAAAACCCTATTTTTGCATAATCAAGTAGTAAACCCTATTTAGCAGTTTCCATCACATGCTCTCGTAGAAACTGTTATCAGAGGGTGGAGGGTTTTGATTATTCTTTCATGGGAACTCAAAAAGGAATAATATTCATAAAGTATGGGATCTTTTTATGGTTGAGCCCTATGACCTACAACTAATAAACTCAGATCCATTTTTCAGAGAGGCATTTCACAAAGTGGGTTGTCTGGATTTTTGTGAGAATATGCCGAGAGGACACCTTGAGGTTGTAGTAGACATTAAAAAATGTTTTAAGGATTATTGCACCTTTTTTGGCATCAATTTCTATGTTTAGAAAGAAAAATGACATCTATAGGAAATTTCACAATGCATCCTACTGAAGGCACTGCGAACTACTAAAATTGAAATAGTTTGCGACAAATTAGTAAGCAACAAAATTGTATTTTCATAATATATTTTATTATACAAACTGGGTTTTTCTAAAAACTTGTGTGGATAAGAATGATAATTTCATTGACGTTCAACCAAAAATAATCCTGACCCAGTTCTTTGTTTGAGAGAAAATTTGAAACATCACCTACAAGAAAGTCTGTAGTGAATCCTGTAGATGCGCTGTGAACTCTAACAATATGATAAATACGAGTCTAACAATATGATAAATACGAGTTGTAGGAGAGATGAAATCAAGGGACACTTATACTTGACATCCATCTCCACTATATATCCAAACATGAGCTGGTTGTAGTTTCATTTATCATCACCAACAACTTCCTGGAATCTAGCAGTTTGCTAAATTTTTGTTTGTTTGCCTATTGCCACATCTCTCCAAGGTAGAAAATCCTATGCTAGAGATAGGTGACGAGTCATAGAATAATTCTTGATGTAATTTTCTATTTAATATGTAATATAACTTCATATAGGGGATGGAATGGTTGGATGTGAAGCTTTATCTTTTGGCTAGAGACTGTAAAAAGTTTCCACACTATGTATGTATAGACTTAGACTCTTGAGTAATTGAAGATTGTTGGCACATGGGCAGTCCCAGGGTTTAGCTCCATGAGTGCACCAACAAGCCCTAACTACTGCCCCTTTCATCTACACCTTTGAAGCAGATGCAGTCTCACCCGAAGAAACTATGGGGGGGTTGAAGGACAGAGATGTCTACAACCAAGGGAAATATCAAGTGGATCCAATACTAGAATGATACAACATTTATATGTCACTTATCAACTTAAATATACTCTACCCATCTATTTATCAGATATAACATGGTAATGCAATCAAAATATATCAATTGGAAAAGATAGAAGACCAATCACACATAACACAAGATATACATGGTTCACCCTCTCTCTAGGGCTACGTCCACAGAACTGTGCTTTATAATATATTAAGATGAAGCATACAATTCTTTTCTACGCTCTTAGCTAGCATATATTCTCTCTTTTCCTCTCTTTCTCTCCCCTCCCTGTGCACCCAGCTGTAGGGTTGACCTTTGCACCCAATTGAAGATATTACAATACCAGAAGGCTCTCCCACTTAGCACTTCTCTCTCCCACAACAATAATCTCTCACAACATACCAACAACTAGATCGATACTAGTAACAATGACAAAAACAAAAACCAAGGTCCTCTTGACCTTTATTTATACATTACAATAGCTCACTGACATCCTTAGTTCAAAACCTAGATGTCCAAAACCCTAGATACCAAAACCCTAGGTCATCTTGATGTGTGTTTTCAGGGATTTGCCAGCCTATCTTTCCTTCCTTCTCACGTGGTGCTCCAAAGCATCCAACGGTGGATTTTTTTGCTTGTTGAGTTGTCCACGATCCTTATTCCTTTCTGATCTATCATCCTCGATATCCTCATCTAGTGACTTGCCTTTCCTTACTTCACTCTGTCTTTTCTTCTCTTTTTCTCACTTCGACCTAGTATCAGTCACTGTGTCTTATGTGCAGTTCGTATTTCACCTTTTCTTCCTTTATCTTTGCTTTCTTCCATAACCAAGGGTGAACATGCCCGCAAAACTCACCTGTGACTAGTCTCGAGGCACTTCAGATATGAGCTTCCTATTTTACTTCAAATTCAGATTGCACAGTTCAACCTCTGCTTTATGTTTGAGGCCTCCTCTCCTTCCTTGTGCATACTTTCTTTTCTGTGTATGGTACCCAGTGTCAACTACACCTGGTACCTAGACCCTTTTCCTCTTGCATTTATTGAGATCTGTAAGGAAACTGTTTGTCATAGTACAACTTCAACTGGCTCCCATTCATTAATCCTTCCTTCCAGTCTCCATTCAAAGTCTTCAATTGCACAAATCCTCCTTCTGTAACATAGGCGATCTCGTATGGCCCTAGCCAATGTGTTCTGAACTTCCCAGGATGTTTGTTGAACTTACTGTCATATATCAATACTAGATCACCTTGTTTGAATGCCTTCTTCTTGATGTGTCTATCATGGTAGGCCTTCTCTATCTCTTTCTGTACTTGCTGATGGAATCTTGCAATAAATTTGTCTTCTTCGAGTTCAACCAATTGTGCAAGTCTCTCTTGAATAGTGCTAGTGTCATCCATATTTGTAAAGACAACAATTCTTAATATTGGAACCAAGTATTCCATTGGAACAACAACTTCGAGACCATAAACCAACTTGAAGGGGGTATGCATTGTTAGCTTCTTGCAAGTGGTTCTATAGGCTCATAATACTGTTGGTACTCTTAAATCCCAGTCGTCCCTATTAACACTGCAAATATTCATCAACGTTGTCTCCAATATCTTGTTGAACACTTCCACTGTCCCATTTTCTTGTGGATGGTAAGGTATGCTCTTTTGATGGCGGATTGAAAATTCCTTAGTCAAGGATTCAACAGTCTTATTTATTAAATGTGTGCCTTGATCACTCATAAGGATATTTGGGCATCCAAACCTGGTTATTATGTCATCAAATATGAATCTCGCAACTGTATTTTCACTACATTCCTTGACTTATCTTTCTTCAACCCATCTGGTCAAGTATTTTATCACAGTGATGATGTACCTTGCTCCTGTGCGCTTTCCTTGGGGCTTTATAGGTCCCACGAAGTCAATGGCCCATTTTTCAAATGCTTGTAGGGTCAACTGTGGTGCTAATGGAATTTCATCCCTTCGAGAAGGTTTCCCAAATCTTTTGCATACATAACAGGCTTTGTAATAGTCTTTAGCATCTCTGTGTAAGGTAGGCCACCAAAGGCCAATCTCAAAACCTTCTGCACAGTCACTTTCCCTGCGTAATTTCCTCCTATGATGCCTTCATGAGCTTCTGTGAGGATCAATGGTCGCTCTGTATCCATAACACATCTTCTCAATATCTCATCAGGTCCCATTTTCTATAGTTGTCCAACTATAAGTGAAAATTTTGCAGCACACACTACTAGTTGTTTCTTCTGGGGAATTGTATATTCACTAAGTGCCATTCTTGTTGGCAGGAACTAGACTATTTCTATGAAGTGGTCATCAATCTTTCTAATGGCTAGCAGCTATGCATCTAGCAGTATTTCCTCCAAAATAGTGGGCTCTTCTCCATGTTCCAACCTTGAGAAGTTATCAGGACCTTTGTTCATTCTTCCTAGCTTTACTATGATCTCAAAGTCATATTCTTGAAATAGCAGAAGCCATCTGCATATTCTCCCGCCCAACACTGGATGTTTGACTAGGTATTTCAACACAGAGTGATCATTAAACATTTTAAAGTGCCCTACCAACAAGTACTGGTGGAATTTCTGCAATGCATACACTATGGCTAACCCTTCTCACTCAATGGTGGTTTATTTGACCTATGTAGTTGATAGTTTCCTTCTAGAAAAATCTAATGGATGATCAATCTCTCCTCCACCAGGTTGTGCTAACACTGATCCTAAGGCAATGGAATATGCATAGACATGTACATAAAAATCCTTGGCCCAATCTAGGAAAACCAGAATGGGCGTAGTGACCATCTTCTGCTTCAATGTGTCGAAGCTCTGCTGGCATTCTTCTGTCCAACTGAACTAACAATCTTTCTTCAAAATCTTCTCCATGGGTGCTGTAATCTAGGCATAACCTTTAATGAACTTCCTATAATATTCTGTGTGTCCCAGCATAGAGCGTAGTTTTTTGACTAAAGTAGGAGGTGGAAGAACAACTATAATGGCAATTTTACATGGATCAACCATCAATCCCTCCTTGCATACAATATGGCCTAACAACACTCCAAATGGTGAGAAGAATATGCACTTCTTCAGGTTCAAGGAAATTTAACACTACCTCCATTTATCCAAAATTAGCCTTATACATTCAATATGATTCTTCAGTAAACTGAAAATGGTCCAATCATCAAAATATGCTTCTAGAAATTTATGCAAAAACTCCTTGAATGCTTCGACCACCACCTTGGAAAATTTGGCCGGGGAATTCTTCCATCCAATTGGCATCACTGTATATTGGTAGGATTCCCATTCTGTTGCAAATTTGGTCTTATGGTGATCATCCTTGGAAATCTGGATCTGATGGTATCCTGGAAATCCGTCTGTAAAAGAATATACTTCCTGGCCTCCCACATTATCTAACTCTTCATCAGTGAATGGTGTAAGGAAGGGGTCATGAAAACAAGCAACATTTAAATTCCTGAGATCTACACATATCCTGATCTCTCCTGTCTTCTTTTCTTGCAACACCATAGGACTAATCCATTCTGACTCTTCGACAGGTTCTATAATCCCTTCTTCCAACATTCTGTCAAGCTCAATCTTCACTTTCTCCTTATATTTAGGGTTCAATCTGTAAAGTCTATGTTTGACTAGTCTTGCATCTGGCTTTAAAGGAATCCTCATATCTCCCATAGGCCCTTTAATTCCCTTCATATCAATGAACTTGGTTGGAAACAAGTCCTGATATTCATGTAGTAACTCTGTAATTTTGTCAATGGTAGCAACATCCCAATAATATCCAACATTTGAAAACTTTGGTGTTTGTTTTGTCCCAATATTGACCTTATTAATCTTGATTGGTTGTCCAATGAATAGTAACTCAACTCCTGGTCCTTCCACATCTCTTCGGCCTTTTGTTTCTATAATGTTCACCTTTATTGGATCATCGTCTTCATCAACATTGATGTTGTAACAGTCTTGCAGTTTTTGTAGAGGCCCAGTCCATTCGTCCTCGTCTTGCTCCAAACGAAGGCTAGAGGCCTCCTCAAATAATTTCTATCTAACAATCTATAGTGCTTGATCTATTGAAGGATATTGACTTTCAAATATGAATGTGGTTACAAAATTCCAAGTCATACCTTTCCAATCTGTAGTGATGAGGCGCAACTCTGCTTGAAGGTACCAGTTGATAGGTGTTGTGTCTAGTGTGTTGATAAATTTGTGTACCCATTGTTCTTGAGGAATGTTTCTCCAAGATTCCTCACAACTTCACACATGGTCCTTTGGGCAGATTCGACCTGTGTACCAAACTTCGTAGCCTACCACTTATGATGATAATCGCGCTGTCATCAAGGTATGACATTGTACCCAGTCTGCATTTTTTTTTTTGTGTGTCCCCCACCATCTTGCTGGGGTCTCTTTCAAAGCCTCATCCATCGCAAACAATGTTTGTTGCATTGGTACACTTTCTTCAAAGTCCGACAAGAAGGTTTCTAAAGTATTTAGACCATCAAAGCTAGGTAAGTTACTTATTGTTGTGTCGATCCAACGAAATTCTTTGGTTAATCTAACACATATTATTGTAGATAATTCGTACATCTTATTCTGCCAGTTCTCCAGTGCTTCTTCTGAGTCTGATGAACATGCGCTATCAGTTCTCTAGCTTAGGTTTCCATCGGCCGTAGGATTAATGTAATCATGTTGTCTACCTTTTAATTTGTATATATTTTCTAGTTCATATGCGTGGTCTTCTTCTCTGATGGGCTCTGTGTATCGTTGACCTTCATTTGGATCTAAGGGTGAAATGACCTTAAGGCCATGTTTTTCAAATGTCATACGTATTTTCTTTAAATTAACCATAGTGGAATTATTGAAAGCCTAATCAATTCCTAACAATGCAGGGTACGGGCACGTGTCATCAACTATCTCAATTACCTCAAAATTTGCAAATGTTCTTACTTCGTCGATGTCCACAGGGACATGTTCCAGTCTGCCAAAGGGGATTAACGCCTGCTGGTTAGCCATCCTAAGCATGATAGGGGAATAGATCAACCTAATTTTTCCCATCAGTGCCTAAGTTTTCTTCGTCATGACATTGACCTCCAACCCTAAGTTGAGGACCACATAGTCTATATCATATTCACCTATTTGAGCATTCAAGTGTAATTCCTTATTTGTCCTTCTCTTCTTAGCAATTTGGTGTAGTGCCCTATTCAGTAAGGGGTCAGTCTTTGCTAGCTCATACCGTCTGATTAAATTTTGTATTTCTTGTACAATGCTTTCATCCTGAATCAACTTGATACAAGTATATATAAATTCCATGAGCTTTCTTACCTCTTTTACTTATTTTGGTGAAGCAGACTGATCAAATGCCAGAGGAATTCCATATTCTCTTACTTCTGGTCTTATCTTCAATGAGGAACCCTGGTCTCCTATGAATTATTTTCTTACTTCCTCAAATATTTGTCTTTCTTTCTTTGCATCAAAGGTTTGGGTCTTCTCTGTAGCTTTCCTAATCCCTGAATATTTTGTAGTCTTTCCTTGGGTCATTCTGTCATATCCTGTAGCAACGCCTCCTCTAGTAATAACAATGACTCTAAGGTCTTCTCCACGAGGTTAAGATTTGATCAATTGTATCTGTGGGTTCTGCTAAGGTCCTCATTTCTCCTGAAGTTTATCCAACAATGCTGGACATTCCTTGATAATGTGTTCAAAAGAGTTGCAGTAGCTACAAGTGGTACACGGGTTTTTGATAGTCCCTTTCCAAGTGTCCTGGATGTGTGAAGTTATAATAGATTATCTATCCTCAGCCTCGATCCATTCCTTCTCCTCATCCTCTTCCTCTGAATCTACCGTGAGGATTGAAGTTTTCTCTCCCAGGGGAGTTATACTGTGTAGTGTTTCCTTCTTTCCGTACTTCACCTTTAATCTTGTATATGTATCTCGAACTTTCATGCATGATATCGTAAGCCCTACAATCCATATCATCATGTACCATGAAATTATAGAACGTGAACTACAAATTTGTGGGTGTTTGAACATATTTTTGCATGTAATAGCACTCACCAGTATGATGTCTATTTCGACATACCTCGTACCAGGGTAAGGTGAATTTCTTCAAAGGACTTAGAGCTATAGAGGCCAAGTATTCATGGAATAGGGGACATTGTTCCTTGTCATGGCCCTCTGATCTACATCTGACACACCAGATGTCTTCTCTTTTATCTTTTCCCTTGTCTTTCTTCATATCTTCGACCTGCAAAGACAAACTAGTCAGTTGACTCAATATCTGACTCATACCTGAGCTGGATTCTCCCATAGGGGTTGATTCTAACTTCATGGCAATATCTAATGCCTCAGCCTTTGGAGAAATCTTATGCTGCATTAGAGGAACTCTGATTTGTGGTAAGAGGGAAACAATGAACCATTCCTTGTTCTGCTCATCTGGGATCTGAAAATTCAATCGGCATGTTAAGGGCTTGAATCTCTGATCGAACTCCCAAATAGGTTCGGCTACCTTCTGCTTGATCTCTTTCATCTCTATAATACATTATGACTCTGATTTTGGTTTCTTGAACTCTACAATCAATGCATTCTTGATCTCATTCAACAACTTAGGTTGTGCAAGTCCTTGGACAAGCTTCATGTACCAGCTCAGTGCGCAGTCCCTTAGGGTAGTGCTAAATTGGGTTATTTTGGTAGCTTTGTCGGTGACATTTTTAATATTCCATATGGATTCACATAGGAACCAGTGTTGATCAGGATCTTCAGATCCATATCCCCTAAATACATGGAGTCTCATCTCATCTGCCATAGATATTCCTAGGTTTCTTATCTGAGTATGTGGTGGACTACTAGTAATAGTACCCTGAACAGTCTGGTAACTCTAATTAATCTGATTGTTTAATGCTTCTAAACCAATAGGAGCTTCCTCTTCCTCTTCCCTAGCGGGTTATGAATGCTCTCCATTCATCAGGTCTTCCTCTTCTCCATTATAGAAACCCTCATCTCCATAGTTCTTTTTGAATAAGTTTGCAAGATGGACTTCTCTGAACACTCTCGCACTGCGTGTATATCTAACCTCTGTGTCACTGTCCTTGTCTGAATTCCTTAACATTATCATTTTCAAGTCCGATCGATCTACTGTATCTTCAATATGTTCTTCTCATGCAATAGCATCTTGATTCTCAACTTCATAAAATGTAAAATTTTTCCTTTGGGTCCCTTGAAAAAATATCTCTCAGTCTGGCTGTATGAATCCACTCTGTCAACAACAAAATCAATGATGTAGTCCCCAATGGTTCTATAGAACCAATGATACACTACTCTCGACATGACGTTATCAACTCTTTTGACCTTCTTGATCAACGTCGATGTCCAAACTACAAGAGGTCTAGATATGACCTCAAACTGGGTATCTTCCAACCTGGCTAACCACTCATATAGTTCCTGATGGATTCCTCCAAAGAATATCTCATGTATATCAGTAAAAATATGTCTCTCCAACCAATCCTCTGTACTAAGATTAGGGTTCTTGTTATGGGCTTCAACGAAGTCCTTTTCTTGATCCTCTATCCACTTTTGAATCTTTGTCTTTGATGGGAACCACCTTGACATTCCATCAAGAAGATTTTGTTCCCGGCAAAAGAACCATTTGTTGGCAGAAGGGCAGACCCAGGGTTTAGCTCCAAGAGTGCACCAACAAGCCCTAACTATTGGCCCTTTTAGCTACACCTGCGAAGAAGATGAAGTATCACCTAAAGCAACTATGGGGGGGTTGTAGGACATAGATGTCTACAACCAAGGGAAATATCAAGTGGATCCAATACTAGAACGATACAACATTCATATGTCACTTATCAACTTAGATCTACTCTGCCCATCTATTTATCAGATCTAACATGGTAATGAAATCACAATATATCAATTGGAAAATATAGAAGACCAATCACACATAACACAATATATACGTGGTTCACCCTCTCTTTAGGGATACATCCACAGAACTATGCTTTATAATATATTAAGATGAAGCGTACAATTCTTGTCTCCACTCTTAGCTAGGAGATCTTCTCTCTTATCCTCTCTTTCTCTCCCCTCCTTGCGCACCCAGCTGCAGGGTTGACCTTCGCACCTAGCTGAAGATCTTACAATACCAGAAGTATCTCCCACTTAGCACTTCTCTCTCCCACAACAATAATATCTCACAACATACCAAAAACTAGATCGATACTAGTAACAATGACAACAACAACAACCCATGTCCTCTTGACCTTTATTTATACATTGCAATAGCTCACCGACATCCTTAGGTCGAAACCTAAATGTCCAAAACCCTAGATACCAAACTCTTAGGTGTCTAAAACCCTAGGTTAGCTTGACCTTCGTTTTTAGGGCTTCACCAGCCTGTCTTTCCTTCCTTCTCACGAGGTGCTCCAAATCATCCAACAATGCCTTTTTCTACTTGTTGAGTTGTCCACGATCCTTCATCCTTTTTGATCTGTCATCCTTGATCTCCTAGTCCAACAACTTTCCTTTCCTTACTTCGCTCTGTCTTTTCTTCTCTTTTGCTCACTTCGAACCAATATCATTCACTGTGTCTTCCACGCAGTTCATATTTCACCTTTTCTTCCTTTATCTTCTCTTTCTTACATAACCAAGGGTAAACAAAGATCATCTCCTTTTCTACTCTTTCATGCTATTATTCTTGTCTTGATTTGGTATTATCTATTGATAAAGGATTTATCTTTAGCACTTGTGTTCATGATATGCAGTGACTGATTTACTATAAATTTGTTAATGCAAGTATTTTCAAAGCATATTTTCTTGTTGACCAGGAGGTTACTTATTAGTAAGAATTCCATTGTATGTATTTCAAATTTCCCTATGTAACCTAGTGCATATACCTCATATTTGTCTAGTCAGTCTTCCATTTTTCCATTCATATTCAAAAACTAATCTAAGATTACTCAAGCCTTGGTTGTTGGAGTATGTTGTGTGGAGATTTTGTGTTGATATCTTGATTGATTTCCTCATCCATTCGATACATCTAAGACTTAAACTCTTATCTTTTACAAATTATAAATATGATGGGTATTACGCTCACACCTATAACAGTCTAGGTGAGACTTCTAATGCTAACACCAACAATCTCGACCACATCTCTAGGGATTCCAGACTTCTCCAAGAATTGAAATAAATGAAAACTAACTGACCAAACTAAATGTCCAATGGATTGTACTCAACCCCCATGTTCCTAATAACTATGGGATGTGACGACTCACACCCACCCTCTTACATGTAATCAATTATTGTGTTTGGGAACACTTAATAAAAAATTATAAGGTTCATATATCAATAGAAAATTTAGCAAAATAAGTTGAATTAATATACATGGGTAATTCCCCCTTGGATCCCTCCTAGGAATTCTCTTAGACCCTCCCCTCTCTTGTGAATTCCATATCCCCTTAGCAGTTGGAATCACATTTTATTATTAACATTCAAAAAATACATTTTTCATATGTGTTTCTTGGTCGTAGCCACACATTATATCTACATTAAGAATTAATTAAACTAGGTATTATAGTGGGGACGTTACATTCCCCTTCCTTTAAAGTTGTGTTTCGTCCTCGGTGCATACTATGTCAATATAAATATATGAAAATTTACATCACAATACTTAGAAAAAAAAAATTATGCACTTTCACAACTGCAACAACAATTCCAATCATACTATCTTGTTCCTCTCAAGTCGTTAACCTAATGAATGCAAAATTTGTTTATCAGGGATAATCCAAGGAATGTACCATTCGTTTATCATTATTAATCAAAGGAATGAACCACTCCTTTATGAGGGTCCCCAACACAATTGGATAGGACTCTAAGATGTCGTTACAAAACTCTAGTTGTTCAAAATGGAGTCTTGCATTATGTTTTCTTCAAAATTGACAAAAAATTCCGAGTATTCTTCATGGTATCATGTAGCATATTTAGGACTGTAGTAGGTCCATTGAATATTTACCATCCCCATTTCTTTATTCCCAAGCACTTTGAATTTTAGGTCCATGATGTGTACTGGTTTCACCCATAAATCCCTTTCGTGCTCCACCTGGATCACATTCCAATCAATTATGTGGTTAGGGTCAGACACATATTTATTTAATAATGATACATGAAATACATTAGGAACTCTCATGGATGCAAAAAATGCAAGCATGTATGAAACTGATACTATATTTTCTAATATCTCAAAGGGTCCACAATTTCTTGCTACCAAATTTGGACAACTTCCTAATATTAGCGAACTCCTCTTCGCTTTCACTTTTAAAAACACACGTTCTCCCACTTTGAAATATATAAACACTCTATTCTTGTCTGCATAAACTATGTGCCTATCTTGGACAACCTTTAAATTTCATTTGATCTTTTCCATATGCTCTTTCATTTCCTTTAAGAAATCTAGCCCAACAACTACTCTGTCTATTTTATTATCCCAACTTATTGGCGTGTTACACTTTCTTCCATACAATGCTTCAAATGGACTCATTTTTAATGAGGTACAATAACCATTATTATAATAAAATTCCACTAAGTGGATATAATCCTCCCACTTTTATGGATAATCCATCACATACATTCTAAGAATGTCCTCAATTATTCTATTAGTCCTATTTTTTTCCCATCAGACTCAAGGTGATACGTTGTATTGAAAATTTTAATTTTTCCCAAATACTTTGAATAAACCCTTCAAAAAATTGGAAGTAAACTTTGAATCTCTATCTAAAACAATTTCCTTAGGCACCCCATATATCCTGGCAACTTCCTTCTTATAAATCTCTGCAATATTTGTTTCCCTTTGTGTTGTCTTCAATAGGATAAATGTGTTTCCTTAGTCAATTTATCCACCACCACCGTATAAACGTTTTGGCTAAGGAATCCACCGAGCCCTTCCTTGCATGCATCTGTGCACACCATAAAATATTCATTCAGATCTACAATCTTCAATATTGGCACACTTGTCAATATGTCTTTTAGATACTAAAATATCTCTTCACATTTATAAGTCCATTCAAATTTCACTCTCATATTTTGCAAATAAGTGATTGGATTTGAAATCCTTGATAATCCTTTCTGAATCTTTGTAAATAAATAGAAAGACCCATGGATGATCTGAATTCTTTCACATTCTTTGGCATTGTCCATCCTCTATTGAAATCTATCTTCTTAGGATCAATTGTTATCCCTTCTAGTGGAATTATATTCCCCAAGTAGTGAATCTTCTTTTGATAAAAAATTCACTTACTTTGATTGATGTACAACTTATTCTCTCTTAAAAATTGCAACACCATTCTTAAATGTTTCTCATGTTACTCTTTTGAATTAGATTAGATTAGTATATCATATAGGAACACAATTTCAAACTTGTCCAGGTATTCCTTGAACACTCCATTCATTAGGAACATAAATTTTTTTGGGACATTTGATAGTCCAAATGACACTACTATAAACTCATAATTACCATATCTTGTTCTGACCGTTGTATTGTTGATATCTTCCTCCATTATCCCCAATTGATGATAACCTAATATCAAGTCAATCTTAGAGAATATATTTGCACCCTTTAATTTAAATCAAATAAATCATCAATCTTTGGCAAATGATATTTGTTCTATATGGTGATATTATTTAGTTGTTTGAAATCAATACAGAACCTTAAGGTTCCATCCTTCTTCTTCACAAAAATAACGGGGGCTCCCCAAGGTGACATACTTAGGCGTATATACCCCTTCTTCAAATTATCTTCAAGTTTCATATGCAACTCTTTCAATTATGGTGTGCTCATTCTGTAATGTGTATTGGAAATTAGGGCAACTCCTAACACTAAATCAATAGATAATTCAATGTACCTCTTGGGTGGAAATCCTGGGATTTCCCCAAAAATGTCTTTAAAAACTTTCAAGATCGGATGGTCTTCAATACTTGCCACTTTATCTCTGGATTCCTCTTCCATATGGGCTGCAAAAATTTGACACCCCTTTTTGAAACTCTTTTTTAGTTGCATGGATAAAATTTATCTAACAACTACAACTTTGAGAATGCCTTGAATCTTTCCCTTATTCCCTCCCTCATCAAGACAATTTATTGTCTTTTTGTAATAGTCTAGGACAACATGGTGTTTTTCCAACCAATCCATGCCAATTAAACAATCATATGAACCCAAAGTTATAATATTCACATCCGCCTTTCCGCTAAGTCCTTTCATGTCTATTGGACAATATTTAACCAACTCATTGATCTTTCTCTTAGCCCCTATGGATAACTAAACCAACCAATATTTATTATGCTTACTCCTCTTCAAGTGAAATATATCAACAATGTCAAGTTTCTATAACTATGGTTAGCTCGAGAATCAACTAAAATTGCTATGGGTTGGTTATCAATCTTACCTTCCACTTCAATCATGGGTGATTGATACTCTGCTTGCTTATTGTCTAAGTCTCCATTAATCCTCAGCATGTTTCCTACCGTGTATTTGATTGTTTCAGCCTCCTGAATGTCATGAAAAATCCTCATTCTTTCACCTTTGGGAGGGAATTCCCTAAACAACTGATTTCCCTCACATCCCCAACATTGTACAGGTTGACTGTCCTGACTCATTTGCTTGGGAGTTGTTATTGAAAAAGGGTGGCTTAAAACCTTTCTACCTTTTATTCCTCTTTCTTTTCGTCTTGTCATTCCAATATTTTTGGAAGACTGACCTCCATCTTCTTTTCTCATAAATATGATTTTCTCCTCTTATGGATTCCTCCTAAGTTTTTGGGTTATCATATTGTATCTTGTCACTGTATAAGGAGGGTAACACACTTAGAAACCTTTGTATTTTGACCTTTTCATCCTTTATGAAGTCAACATACTTCAACGATTCAAAGAACCTTTTCTCATATTCTTCCATTGATATGGTTCTCAACTTGAATTCAAACAAATATTTCATCTTCCTTTCATAATAATGTTTAGAGAAATATTTCTCTTGGAAATATATTTTGAAATTCCTCCATGATATCCTCTTCTCATCAAGGTGCTTGGATTGCTTAAGTTGATCCCACCATATGGCTACCTTTCCTTGAAAGTGGTAGGTTGAAATTCTAGCTTCCACTGTTAGGGTCCTAACCCGCACATAGGTAGAACAATATATTCGGATGTAATAAAGGTCAATATTAATAAGGCCTTTCAATAAAATAGAATAAGGAAGATGTAAGAAGACCTAATAGAAGCTTCCGCTTCTAGAAGGATCTTCCTCTAAATGCTTCTTTTTAGTATAAATAGGAGTCGAGGGTGTGAGAACCCTAGCTTGGATATTATTGTAATAGAGCTCTGCTTAACTGGAGGTTGCCCCCTCAAAGAGGCCCATGAACATTGCTTTCAGATCCAAAGTGCTATTTTTGTTGTTATTCTTATATCATCTCAGTGTTATTGTGGTGAATGTTCTGGTTATATTGTTGTTATTCTGCCATTACTAGCATTTTATTTCTATTCTGCATACATTTTATATCTGGTATATTACAAGTGGTATCAGAGCACTTTCCTCAGTAGAAAGTGTGGGTTAATTTTTTTTTTTCAGGGTAGAGACGTATTCTGACGTCTTTAAGCCACGGAGATCTGTCATTACGGGCATAAACTCGCGGTTGAGGGATTCATACACACAGTAAATACAAGTGGTACTTAAGCGCACATCTGTTGGCCACCCTTGTAACCCCTATTGGTACCCCTTCGAGTGGTAGTGCATCAGACAACACCTGTGTACGGATCAGCCTAGATTACCTG
>SNQJ01S0026049.1:108415-135290 GCA_010110895.2 Picea sitchensis
CGTTGTGAAAATGTGCGTCTCCAAATTGGTGACTACCACCTGAAATCCCATATGTTTTCTATCAACATGGGAGGTTGTGACATTGTGTTGGGTGTAGACTGGATAGGAACTTTGGGTCCCATTCTCATGGATTTTAAAGACTTAACCATGCAATTCGACCAGGTGGGCCACCAATATAAGTTCCAAGGCATCACCTCTGGTTCACCTGAGATCATTAGTTCCCATCGCATGGAAAAGCTACTCAAAAAGGGTCATTTTGGTGTTATCGCCCAACTCCATGCCATACAAGAAATAGAGACACCCTCGGTACCACAAGACCTCCAAGCCATCCTTTCTAAACATCAATCGATCTTTTCCACTCCTCAAGGCCTCCCTCCTTCCTATGTTGTTCATGATCATTCAATTACCCTTGTACCCGGAAGCCTTCCTCCCAATATCCGTCTGTATTGTCACCCCTTTTCCCAAAAAAATGAAATTGAGAAAATGGTCCAGGAACTCCTTAATGCAGGCGATATATGCCCTAGTATGAGCCCCTACTGGTCTCCTGTGGTCATGGTCCTAAAGAGAGAAGGTTCTTGGCGAATGTGTCATGACTTTCGTGCCCTCAACAAACTTAACATCAAAGACAAATTCCCCATTCCTATCATTGATGACCTCCTGGATGAATTGAGTGGTGCCCAATTCTTCACTAAATTGGATCTTCGTTTAGGCTACCACCAGATACGTATGAAAGAGGCAGACATACCCAGGACTGCCTTTAGAACTCATGAGGGCCACTATGAGTTTTTTCTCATGCCCTTTGGCTTGTGTAATTCCCCCTCCACCTTCCAAAGCCTCATGAATCATGTCTTCCGTCCTTTTCTCTTCAATTTTGTCTTAGTTTTCTTTGATGATATCCTCATCTATAGAAAAACCTGGACATACCATATTGCTCATGTGGTTCGAGTTCTCCATCTACTCTCTCAGCACCAACTTTTCCTGAAACAGTCTAAATGTGCTTTTGGTGCCTCAGAAGTAGAATAATTGGGTCATATGGTTGGCAAAGATGGTGTCAGGGTGGATCCTAAAAAGATTGAAGCTATACAACACTGGCCTCACCCAAAGACTCTTAAGAGATTGCGTGGATTTATAGGCTTAACAGGGTATTATCGCAAGTTTTTTAAGAATTATGGGAATATTGCATCACCTCCCATTGCTATCCTAAAAAAAAACTCTTTCACTTGGACTCCAACCGCTGCTCAAGCTTTTCAAACCTTGAAGATGGCCATGTGCACCACTCTAGTCCTCACCCTTCCCAATTTCACAAAGACCCTTGTGATGGAATGTGATGCCTCAGGGAAAGGAATTGGTGTTTCCCTTATGCAAGAGGGTCGACCTCTAGCCTTTACCATCAAGCAACTATCTGAAAGAAATATGGAAACATATTTGAGGTGTTTTTCCTCGGAAAAGAAAAATCAGTGGGCTCAATGGTTACCCCTAGCTGAATGGTGGTACAACACTTCATACCATACAGATACATGCATGCCTTCTTTTGAATCTTTATATGGACAGAAGCCACCTTCAGTTCTCTCATACTTACCGGGTGCCTCGACAGTCCAGGCGGTTGACCTAACACATATAGCTCGAGAGGCTATTCTTTGTACCCTCAAAGAGAATTTGGTCATGGCACATAATCACATGGAGCAACAAGTAGATCAAGGTCGCTTTGAACGTCAATTTGCAGAAGGGGATTAGGTGTTTCTTCGACTGCAACCTTACAAGAAAACTTCCCTCAAGGCCGAGCATTGCCAGAAGTTAGCACCCAAATTTTATGGTCCTTATACAGTGCTCAAGATGTGGGATGTTGTTCTAGAGTTTGTACTTAAGGCTTAGAAAGTACAGTGTCTAGGCATCCGAAAGTGAGTAAAGGATAAAGAAAGGGAAAGCATCAACCTTCGAGAAAAGAAGCTAAGGTTGATTTCTAGGTTGTCGCTGTCTAGCCTCTAACTGTTCCTGGATATTTATATCCCTCTCAATTGCAGCCCACAAACACTCAAGTTCTACCTGAGTATTGGTTGTTTTAAGAATAGTATCGAAAAGGTTCAAAGCGTTATGTGTTTGGTTCGATAAACTAGGCTCAATGTTAGGATGTCTTACAACGGGGATAGTCATAGAGGAACAGTAAAATTAAAAGGAAGTTTCAAAGTTTTAAATGTTGTCTCAATTTGATCATATAAAAGAGAACTATTTGATTTATTGTTAAAGATAAATTACAAACCAAAGGCCTTTTCCCGTAACTGTGTTATCTAGCAAATAAGTAGTGTGTGTGAAAATGCGAGAAAAACATAAAGTTGTTTATAATACGAGGCTCCTATCAAGGGAGAATCTCGTCCTGTAAACAGAAGAAGAAAAAGGGTGAGAAGAAATATGACAAATGCACAAACTATGAAATTCTAATGAGTCCATAGGTCTTGTACCTACTGATAGCCGATACAGAGGAAAAACTATAAACTCTATAGACAATTAAAATTAATCACCATAGTAGAGGTTTTACTAAATTGCAGTGTAACATTCATCAAACATATATGTGCGAAATGAAATTGAACAAGAAAACAGAGAGGAAACAAACTCATAACATACTCTTGACGGAATCAGGAGTCTTCGGATTGCTTTGTATTAATATTCAAAAATAAGGGTCTCTATTACAATCGACCAAAATAGGTCCATCCTTTGTTCTTTCTACAAAATGTATATTTATACAAATTTCTATAGTATGGAATCTCAAAGGTTCCAGGGGTTTTCGGTTACAACAAAGGATATTAATCGTTTCAATTCTTGGTTTCTGTCCTTATTTGGTACCGGAAACCTGCCTCTTTGCCTGCTCTGTGCAAATGCCACACTTCTCCACCAGATGGGATATTAACTTAGAAGGTTCTGCTTGATTGTTGGCCTTGAAGGTGTAACAATCCTTCACCAATTTTGGCAACTTTTCCTCCACCTGTTGGTCTTTGGCGTTGATAGAACATAATTGTACACTTGGTTTAATCAACCATTTATCTATTTGGACTATGTCCATCTGGGTTATTTGTGATATTTCAGCCAATTCTCTTTCTTCATTTTCCTTGATCTTGAGCATATGTTTGGTTGTATTGATCTGGTCTAGTGTTTCAGTGCTTCCTTCATCGTCGGAACCCAACCAACTTCCATCTAGAAAAACAAAAGTTTCTTCACAAGATTTTCTTAGCTCTCTAGCTTGTTGTCTACCTTCATATATGCCATGCTCCCATTCTTTCAACAAGATGTTACCTTGGGTCTGCTCCGAGATATAAAACTTGGAACTACTGCTTGTCTCCCTTCTCGTCGTGGCTATAATAGCCTCCTGGAAAGAAATTCAGGCCGCACCAACATCTTTTTCTCTGAGAGTGAGGTTTTCCAAGACTCGGTCAATGAGTTTGTAGTTGTTTTGAATTGTTTCTACCTTAGCATGTAGGCCTTGTTGAGCTACCGACACTCTTTTTTTGATCTCTATAGCTTGGGATTGAAATATCCTGATATCAATTACTTGGATTTCGACGAAGTCTAATTTGACTTGTAGCTTCTCTATCAATTCTCCTTGCTAGTCTACCTGTGTCTAACTTTTCTGAGCCATCAACTACATTTGTTTGAGGTCGGATTTGAGCCACTCAATTTCCTTTTGATCAACTACTCTAGTTTGTTCCAAACCTTTATTCGCCTGATCTATGGTAGTGGCCTCTGCTGTAGCTAGTTTAGCCTCTAACGTTTTGATTAAATGATTTTTTTTCTTCAGCTGATCCTTTAGGGTCCCGACTGAATATTGGTTGGCTGTAGCGAAATCCCCCAATGTTCCTGCTATTTGAGTCACAAATTCTTGCTTCTTCACATCTTTTCCATCGGCTAAGATTTTGAATTTCTTTTCTACCTTACCTACCTCTTGATAAAATTCTTGTTTCACGACAACCTTTCTCTTCTTATCAAAGAAGAATTCATTCGGAGGTAGCTCTTTCGTTGTTATGGGCATTAATTCTTGGCCGAAAACCCACCCTGCATCTGGGACCCCTTTCGTGGACTGTAGAGGGGTAATAGAAATGATGGGATTGCCGACCTGCTTAGATGATTTCCTTGGAGTAACAACCGAGGTTGGCTCACTCAGAGGGCAAGACATATTGGCTTCCTGTTTCAGGCCCCTAGTTTTCTCTTTCTTGTCTTGTTGTTCTTCTTGGCTGGTGCTGAATCGTTGGAGCCTTCGACTTCCGTTTCTTGCACGTCTACGATCGTTGTATTCTCACCCTATAATACTGGAGGAAGGAAGCTCCACCGATGTTCTTGGAATTTGAACACATCGGCCCTCTCTTCAGGCGACAGGGCTTGTATCCGAGCCAAAACCTCAGCATAATATCTCGCACCTCGGAACATGTCATCATGAGGTGAATTCTCATGCTCAAACCTTTTGAGGCCACAACTAGCCAAGTGATTACTCATGACCCTATGTGGGTCGTGTTTCTTAAATCCAATGTGAACCAATTTAATGTCTTCCAAGGTTGCTACTTCAGCCTTTGCATGCCCGAAATATAATAAATAATAGGTGTTCAAATGAATAGGGAATGGTGGCCATACCTTCTTCGAATATCCCTTAAGCTCTTTGCTCACGCCACCAATAACGGTTTGCCTGGCGATCTCGTGACAAGCCAACCTATTGGGTATAAATAATGCTAGAGAATGTAGAGGGACAGAAGCACTGAAAACCTTGAGGTATGTAAATTCTGCTTCAACATACCAGTCGGCCACACTGCTCAAATTTACCGCGATGCTATCTGAGATCCTGGGTGGTGGATTACAAAGATGGTGACATGCATCGGTACCATTACCCAATTAAAAATTTCATATAAAAAATATGAAGCCTTTTCCTCCCACACCTTTGAATGGTAGACATGGGTAGGCTCAGCATCCGATGGTGACCATCTCCAGCTCATTAAGGGAAAAGGCGTCATGTAACACATGGCGTCCATGATGTATGCAGAAAAAAAAAATGAAGCGGTTTTCCCGCTCGCCCTCTGCATTCGATATTCTATAATCTGATTGGTCATACTATCTAACAATAGTTTAGCCCAGTCGAAGGAACAACCTTCTATGACTGTATGTATCAGAGGAACCCATGGGAGGAAGAAATGTGTGGTGTCTTCCCTCCCATACAATCTACAGGTCATCATTGCTATGTATTTGAACTGTGGTTCTAAAGAAGATATGGAATAAATTCCGTTGCTATCGGCCCTGAACTTCGTGGGGTGCGAGACCCAATCCTTGATCAAATCAGATAATCTTTTTCCATATTGCTCGCATTCCTTCTGTTTAAAATCCTCCAGAAACTTGGCATTATATGTGAAATTTGACGTGGGTGGCAACTTGTACATCGCCTATAATTGTTCCGGTCTAAAGGTCCCAATAGTGACCTTCTACTCGTTGACGATGGTTCTGGTTGGTATATCTACATGGTCTAGTGCCCATCATATCATATCATAGTAAGGAAGCAGATGTGGCCTAGCCACTACTTTATGCATTTCTGCTTTGACAATGATCTTGTATTTGGTGGCCAGGTTGTCCTTCTCATTGTCACTGGAATCATCTGAATAGTCTACCAATTCGGACTACAGAATCTCATAAATATATGACCAGTTTCTGACTGAATCAATGCTTTAGGGTGAAGTATCAGAAACGTTACCCAAGCCTTGCCTTGAAATCTTAGCACCTGCCTTGGACGCTTTTCGTGGGGCCATGACGCGGGATTCTGATTTATCTCTCCTGCAATAAAAATATGTATACATACAGAAATTAGTTTGCTGAGGAAAGTTTCTCTGTGTAAAATAGAAATGAGCTTTGTGACACGGAAGAAAAAGATCTATATCTTCAACCATTTAAAACGTCGACGTCCTTATGAATAGAATGGTCAAATCAATTTTAGAGATAGATTTAGCAATAAAAACCATATCCTTACTTGCCGCTTAGCCTCATTCCCAATTAATGCCATAAATTTCGATGGTTCGTGACACAAGTTGGCATAAGGAAAATTTAAATTTACCTCGTAGACCATGCATATTATTATTTGCATTAAATATTGCTTAAGCTCATTTAGTTTCTTTAATCCGGATTTCTTAAACTTTAATAAACCTTTTGGTGTTCGCCAATTCGGGAGTTTTCACTCTAGTCTTTCGAGCCTCTAAAACATGAGATCGTGATGATTGGATTTAGTTAAGCGAGAACGTAAGTAGGATTAAGTGTTTAATTAATCATGTTTTAATTTATATCACGAATTCGCGACTCGGGGCTTCGAAGGTATAGTTTCCAGGAGGAGCGTATGCCGAGTCGTGAAATCCCAAGATCGCGATGATGTGATCTATTTAAATTAGAAGATAAACTAGATTAAGTGTTTTAATTAATTAATATTTGAGCAATATCGCGACTTTTCCACTTGGGGTTTCGAAGGTATAGCTTTTGGGAGGCGCATACGTCGAGTCAAGAAATCCCGACGAGATTTAACCATGGTCAAAATTAAGCACCCCTGACACTAACCTGGGTTACTTATGTAAAAGTCTCACGGCTTCACCTATCGGAGTTATGACGGTAACGCTTTTGGAGAGAGTGAATGCCGAGACACAAAATCTTGACAACACTTGACTGGGGTTTAAAGAATTTTACTCTTAGCTTTAACCTGAGGTAAGCTTTTAACAACTTTTCGCGACCTTGTACATTGGGGCTTGTAAATATTCTGATTTGTAACTCCCGACGCATAATATCCAGAGGTACAAAAAATAAAATTTTTCGTTTAATGATAAAATGTGGTGAATTATGAAAAATAACATCTTACACTATTTCGCATGTCGGGACTACTGAAAAATTTAGTTTGTAAGTGTCATGAAGTGAAAGAGAACTTAATGACCAACATTTGACTTTAAAAATTATATTTAAACCAGTTGAAAAAGGAGGCTCCAACATAGGCTCCAACTAGGGATCCCGTCTTCCTATAAGACGGGAAGAACAGTAGACCACGCGCCTGTATTGGGTAAATGGAGTCAATGGCTTTATCCCAGCGAAAACCGTCCCTAGGAAAAGGATACAGAGGGAAAAAGAGATTTCATCTTTTACTTGTGAAAAGATTTTCAAAACTCAAATATGTTTCACGCTCAACTGCAGTCCCTTTCACGACTTTCTCCTTCTCTTTACTCAATTTAGGTCTGCATTTGGACAATCAAGATAGACCTAGGAAATCCAACATATCTTGTGGCCTTTGGTTTGCATCAAACGAAGTTCATTGCATGTTTTTAATCGGGGAGCCCTATCTGAACTTAGGATGTAGATCCGGTTTTGAGAAAATTGGTTACCAGAGTAGAGTGAGATTCATGTATAACAACCTTACAGATATCTCAAACATTGCTTCACTTCTAGTGGGCCTGTTCAGTACCCCAGTGAAGTTATCTGGCCCTTTTTACTGAATTTCCTTTCACCACTTCGAAATATATTTATGAATTTAAATGCTGAGATGAGGGCAATCATTTTTGAATTTCCTTTCATCGTCTTTTTGGACTAGATGGACAATTAAATATAACTTTCCTTTTACCATTTGTCTTGTAATTTACTTTTTAGAACATGAAGTGGGGGCAATCAGTTTGTATGAGGGGTGATATTTGCATAATATTTTGCAATGGAGGTCTGTCAACTTACTTTGATTACTTAGTACCAACCCTCCCTCAACTTTCACCATACCTTAGCCCGCAGAGAAGAAGGGGAGAAATTATTTCTAGGGGTCTTCCTTCAAGCAAGCCTCAATCTTTCGAAACTGTTGAAAAACCTAGAATAGTTAGGATCAATCTATGCATCACTTTGTTTAGTAAGAGGCTAAGGAGTCGTGAAGACCAACTTACTTTCCAAAATCTTCTTTGCATCTTTCAAAGTTAAAATGTAATCTCTTCTCCCCTTGTATGCAAACCCGGAAAGATGTTTGGCCTTTCAAGAAGGTAATATCTGAAAACAAAAAGAAGGGTGACAGATAGAGGTCTGTAAACTGAAAGACACGGGTCAAACATTAACACTAACTCCTGAAAACCCTTTTTGGAGAGGCTTTACTTTCTCTGCTTATTTTAACCACCTCCTATCTTTATTTTAAGTGAAAATTCTTAGGATCCAGAGTGAGTAGTTGTTCTTTTAATAACCATTCAAGAGAAAACATTATATTCATGAGACCATTGCAGTGTTTTGAAAATCTTTGTTAAAACATAAAATTCTCAGGAATTCATACCTTTACCTTACCATTTTATAATAACAAAAAATCGTTTCTATCACCTGTTTTGGCAAATTTATTTTCTAGTATATGACCTTCTTTTTACCCCTTTCGCTCGTTTAGGCTGCAAACCGAAATATGTGTTTCACTGAGTCTTCCTTCCTAGCATCCCATCTCAAAACCAAATTGCCTGGGAGAAACTTTTTTTCTTTTGCCTTACGGTCAAATAACGTTTTCATATCATCTTGGTATTTCTGTAACCTTTCGTCTATTTCGACCCGGTGTTGTTGCACTTCAATTAGCTGATTTATGCTTCTGGTAACATGATTCGGTTCTTCTTTCTCATCTTACCATAATTTCATGACGGGGAGTGCTAGATTTATCGGTAATACCATGTTAGTCCCGTACACCATTTGGAAAGGCGAGGTGCTGATAGATTTCTTTGTGCCTATCCGATTTGCCCATAAGGCGTATTTCAGATGCACAAGCCAAGATTTTTTATTATCATCCAACACTTTCTTAATTACATTTATCAAACTCTTATTTGAAGACTCGGCTAATCCATTTCCTTGGGGATAATAAGTCGTGGAATGATCGAGTACAATATTATATTTCTAGCAAAAACTGATCATAGACATAGATTTGAAAGCCTGGGCATTATCTGTGACTATTTTTTGGGGGCAACCGAATCGAGACAAAATGTTGTCTTCCAGGAATTCTATTACCACCGAATATGTTTCCCTTCTAGTTGGAATAGCCTCCACCCATTTACTGAAGTAATTTGTGGCAGTCAGGATCCATTTGTGTTGAGCGCTAGAATGGGGGTTAATTTCACCTATAAAATCTAACCCCCATTGCTGAAAAGGAGCCTCTGTTTTGACCGGAACCAGTGGTAGCACTGGGAGTTTATGCTTGCCTACGAACAGTTGGCATGGGTTATAGGCTCTGACTTTGGCATTTACGTCTGCGAAAAGTTTTGGCCAATAATACCCTGCCCTTAGGATCTTATAAGCTATCGCTCTCCAAGCGTGATGTCCCCCATAGACACCCTCATGAAATTCGCTTATGACCTTCTCTGTTTCTGATTCAACTAAATAGACCAACAGGAAACCTAGTGGGTACTTCCAGTAAAATTGATTTTCGGATATACAATGTTTGACCGCACGTAATTTCAGCATTCTGGCTTTGGATGGGGATAAATCACTCAGGCATTTCAATGTCATCAGGTATGACACTATGTTTTTGTACCAGTCTGATGAGACAAACTTATCTTCGATTCTGGTCATGCTGTTGGCTCATCACACTCGTTCATGTCCACACCTTCTTCATATCCTTGTAGGCCATTTATACTGAGAGCTCTGAAATTTGATTCTTCTAAGAGTTTGACCAATCCTTGTCCTTTTACCAATTTTGTTGGTTTTACCTCCAGGTTGAATTCTTGAATTTCGGCAAGCCAACGTCCCCTTCTTCCATCACTGTCAGATTGAACCAAAATATCCTTTACAGAACTGGTAGGTACATACGTGATTATCTTGGAATGCAACACATAGGTTCTGAATGCTTTTAACGCCTTCACCATAGCATACACTTGCTTTTCCATTATATCATATTTAACTTCTGCGTCTCCGAGACTCTTGCTAAAAAAGGCTATCGGTTGTTCGAAACCCTCTTCATTTTTTTGGAGGAGTACCGTGGCGATGGTGTGCTTGGAGGCAAACGAAAAAATAAGAAAATATTTTTGATAATCAGGGCTTGCCAGTATATGTGCCTCGCTTATGACCCTCTTGATGTGTGCAAATGACACTTTAGCTTCTACCATCCATTTCACTTCGTTTTTTTTCTTTAGCATATTTGTGATCAATTTCACGATTTCAACAAAGTTTGGAATAAATCTCCTCAAAAAAATTATTTTTCCTAAAAATGACTGAATTTCTTTTACATTCCTAGGAATATTTATAGTATCTATAGCCTCAACTCTTTTAGGATCGATTTTAATATCGTCTTGAGACACAATATGGCCCAAGTGTTTACCTTCTTTCATGGCGAAGTGGGATTTTTTGGGATTCAAGGAAAGACCAAACTTACGACATTTCTCAAATGTCTGCTTGAGATTTACCATATGATCTTCATCAGATTTAGAAAAAAACAGTTAGATCATCAAGATAAATGACCAAAAATTTCTCCCTTTCGTCAATGAAAGCAATGTCCATAGCACGTTGGAAGGTAGCTCCTGCATTCATTAAACCAAAAGGCATTTTATCATACACAAAAGTACCCCAAGGGGTAGTGAAAGTTGTTTTCTCTTTATCTAGTTCACTTATGGTGATTTGATTATACCCAGAGAACCCGTCTATCATTGACATCCTGTTTTCCCCAACTACCTTTTCTAAAATGTGATCAATTTTGGGTAGAGGGTAGTTATCTTTGAGGGAGAACTTATTCAGATTTCTAAAGTCCACACACAGTCTAATCTCCCCCCTCTTCTTTCTGACCGGGGCCAAGTTTGCTACCCAATCAAAATATCTCAGAGGTACTATTATTTTTGCATCCAAGAGATTTTTAACTTCCTTTTCAACCACAGGTAATAAAATAGGGTTGATCTGTCTGAGTTTTTGTCGAAAGGGTTTAACACCAGGTTTTTGGGGTATCTTGTGTTCGATTACAATGGTGTCGTAAGTTCTCAGCTCTTCGTAAGACCAAGTGAAAACATCTTTATACTATCAGAGCAAGTCTTTATACTTGATTTTTACCTCAGGAGGAAGGTACTTTGATATTTTTACCATCCTAGGTTCTTCTTTGGTCCCTACATCACAGTCTTCAACCTCCTCTGGTTAGGGTTGTAGGGTGGATTTCAAGGGTATGTCATTCTGATCGAACAGTCTCTCCAGAGGAATCAGTCCTTTCAGAATCTGATTGTTCTTTAGAACCAACATGTGATGATTTGAAATTTTTTCCTGGAACTCTTGAGGGTCTTATCCTTCTTGCATGATCCATATGTGATCATTTTGATTCTCTTGATCAATGTGAGTTTTAGAGGAGTTGCCTACTGCTTCGAGGAATTTCTTGATCTGTTCGTCATCCTCGAAAACCTGCCAGTGTTGTATGTTGTTTGGGGTGGATGGTCGGTGCCTTACCTCTATGTGGTACTTCAATTTAAAAGCAGTAGGGGGAGAGAATGTCGAGGCTACCCTAGCTAATGAGTCAACCTACAAATTTTCGGCGCGCGGGATGAAGTGGATATTTACATATGAGAAGAAGTTTTCCATTAGATCCCAGGCACAATTTCTGTACGATCTCAATCTCGGGTGCTTGGCCTAGTATTGTTGATTTATCTGTTTGACTATCAAATCGACATCTCCATATACCTCCAGGTTCTTTATGTTTATCTTCTTGGCAGCTTCCAATCCTAATATTAAGGCTTCATACTCACATACATTGTTGGTGTAGTCTATATCCCATTGAAGCCTGTAAAAGAAAGGTACAACAAATTTATTTTTAGGTGCCACAAAAATTACCCCTGCACCTACTCCTTCACATGATAGGGCACCATCAAAAAACATTTTCCAGATCCCCGTGCTATGCATATTTTCTGATTCTTTCTCATCTATGTAATTTTCTTCTATGCAACTATCTAGACCATCATCAAAAGACAAAATACAATTTCCTAGATCTTGATCCGCAATGTAAACAGGAAAATTCTTAGGATTCTGAGGATCGCTCACTGTATAGGCTAACCTCATTTCCCTATATAACTGAGTAAGTTTTCCACCAAACACAGGAATTGTGGCATAAGTCATGTCGAGTTGGAGGGACCCCCCAAGTTTGGCTCCCCACGACCTTGATAGTAGTAAGCCATACTTTGGGGGAATATCAACAATAACTACCTCCATCAGGATGCTTTTGACTGGGACCTGTGCAAGGGCGACTACTAAATATTTTATCATACCCATCCACTTAACTCTTCTCGAATTGAAAGAGTAGAGATATCCATAAGGTCTAGTGATCTCAAGGCCTAGTCTATCCATAATAGTTTTGGGCATCATGTTATGTGAAGCTCCAGAGTCTAGCATGCAGTTATGTAGTAGTCGATCATGCACATTTAGGGTGATATAGAAAGGAGAAACAGTGTCTCTGGCACCCTCGAAATGTGGACTAAAAGTGATATTGGGATTATCATCTTCCAAGTTTATCACGTCGGATTGGCTTTCTTGATATGAACAACCTATCACTTTGGTTATATGTTTACGATATGCAGGATTCTTTGCTAACTCAACCAGAGGGATCAGTATTTTGATCCTATTTATCTCATTTTCAAAACTAAAACTTCCACTACCTTTGTCTATTTCTCTGGTTGAGATCTCAGACTCTCTCTTCTCCAACTTATTTGTCTGAGCTAATTTATTACTCGTGATCTTTATTACCGGTGTTTGTGTATCAGCTATATTGATCTTGTTTGTTTGGGTCTCAACCTCCTTCGTCTTTGGATCCAATAAGTCAGTCCCTTTAGATGTTTCGGTAACGCTTGGAGTGGGCACATATACTTCACCTCTAGGGAGAATTTTCCTGGGTTGAGAAATCAACACAGGTTTGTTTTTAGACCTCAAGTTATACCTAGGTTGGACTTCAACCATTATTGAATCAATTACTTCTTGATGGTCAAGGATATTTGTAGTGTTTATGTCATCATCTGCATCTGAGGGTTGTTGTGTGCTTAGAGACTTCTCATAATCTTCTTTAGTTACATAAGGTTGAGTGCAATCATCACCCAAATTTGTCACATCTTCTTCTAGACCTTCGAAATCTTCCAGGTCATTTCCTCCTATAAAATTTTCATTTTTCAAAGGGGTTTGAATTTTATGATCTTCATTTTTAGCCTATCTCTGTTGATTCTGAAGGTTGGGGTTTCTCCTGAATTCTCTTTTAATGAAAGGATCCCCTTCGATTGATCCAGTTCCATCCTAGAAATTTTATTTGACAATTCCTTAATTATCCTAGCCATATCATCCATTTTATCGTCTGTGGATCTATTAGACCCTGAGGGTCTGGCTTGTTCTCTGAAACGTCTGGTTTCTTGGTTTCCCATTTCTACCTTAGCTTTCAACTTGCCAGAATCCATCATGTTAGATTTGATTTCTACAGCATCATCCTGCATTCAGGTTAGGGTAGCCCCTCTTCTTTCTCTTAAGAGAAGGGCGAAATCGGGTTCGAAAGCTCCCGCGAAGGTTACTTTGGCTGCAGGTTGGGATGGTTTAACTTCATCTAGGATTTTATTATACAACTTATTAAATATTTGAGTAAATTCCATAACTGTTTCTGAATTCTTTTTCTTTAAAGATCCGAACTCGGTCAAATAATACAAGTGATCTTTCCTTTCGCCCCATTGCCTAAGGAAGGCATCTTCTAGAGCATCGTAGGATAATATTGACCCTGTGGGTAGGCTTCGAAACCAAGTTCGTACCTATCCTTCGAAAGTTTGAACAAAAAGCCTCGAATACTTGTCTTTGTGTTCGAGACCTAGGATATCCGCGAACTGATCAAAGAAGTTTATATGTTCGGCTACGGTCAAGTCTCCTTCTCCTGTAAACTTACGTAAGTTTTTTATATAATTTTTGGGAAGGTCATGAAGAGGGGCAGGTAGAACTAAAGGCGCATATCTTGTAGCTACTTTAGCGAAAACTCTGGGAGGGGGAAGAAGTCCTTGGCCTCCTGCTCCTCCTTCTGGAGCCCCACCACCTCCTAAAACTCCTCCTCCTCCGAAAACCCCTCCACCTCCTCCTCCGATGGCTGCCATTGGTACTACTGGATAGGGAAACAATGTATTGTATAGAGGGTTCTGGAACACTAAAAGTGAATATTTATCTTCTTCATGAGGTGGGACAACCAAAGATGGGTGATAAGTGATGTGAGGACTTGGCTCTTCGGATTTGCAAGAAATGTAATCAAGGGAACTCACGGGCATGTAATCTGAGTGTAAGATATACTCTCTAAGATTTGTTGAGGTCGTGAGACCTAACTGAAAATTTGGTGGGATATCAATCTCTGATAAATCCACTGTAGGGCTTTTACCTCTGTATATGTCAGAGGTTATCGAATGGGTTTCATTCTTAGTCTTAGAGAGAGATAAAATTGAATTGATGGTTTCGTGAGGGGAACTTTGTGAAGTTGAAGGTTCAAACGAAATCTTGATCTTGGTTTGTGGGTACTTAAGCTGGTAGATTGTAGTAGTTAGCTTAAGGGAACCTCTAGTTTTAAGTATTTTTTCGGGATCAGAAACAGGCATGGTCTATTTGTCCTCTGGGTTTAGTCTGGTATTCCTTCAACCGGATGCTAGCTTATTTAAACGTGGAGTTGCCAAGTGAAAGATAAGAAAATCCTTTAAAGGATGTTCACTCTTTGTTCACTATCAAAGGGTGAAACTTGCGAGAATGTTGTTATTCCCAAGGAAAAGGTTTTGTAACTTCGTCTCCGGCAACGGCGACAAAAACATGTTGTTCTAGATTCTGTAATTAAGGATTAGAAATTACAGTGTCTAGGCATCCGAAAGTGAGTAAAGGATAAAGAAAGGGCAAGAATCAACCTTCGGGAAAAGAAGCTAAGGTTGATTTCCAGGTTTTCGCTGTCTAACCTCTAACTGTTCCTGGATATTTATATCCCGCTCAATTGCGGCCCACGAACGCTCAAGTTCTACCCGGGTATTGGTTGTTTTAAGAATAGTATCGAAAACGGTCAAAGCGATATGTGTTTGGTCCGATAAACCGGGCTCAATGTTAGGATGTCTTACAACAGGGACAGTCATAGAGGAACAGTAAAATTAAAAGGAAGTTTCAAAGTTTTAAATGATGTCTCAATTTGATCGTATAAAAGAGAACTATCCGATTTATTGTTAAAGATAAATTACAAACCGAAGGCCTTTTCCCATAACTATGTTATCTAGCAAATGAGTAGTGTGTGTGAAAATGTGAGAAAAACATAAAGTTGTTTATAATACGAGGCTCCTATCAAGGGAAAATCTCGCCCTGTAAATAGAAGAAGAAAAAGGGTGAGAAGAAATTTGATGAATGCACAAAATATGAAAGTCTAATGAGTCCACAGGTCTTGTACCTGTTGATAGCCGATACAGAGAAAAAACTATAAACTCTATAGATAATTAAAATTAATCACCATAGTAGAGGTTTTACTAAATTGCAGTGTAACATTCATCAAACATATATGTGCGAAATTAAATTGAACAAGAAAACAGAGAGGAAACAAACTCATAACACAGTCTTGATGGAATCAGGAGTCTTTGGATTGCTTTGTATTAATATTAAAAAAGAAGGGCCTCTATTACAATCGACCAAAATAGGTCCAACCTTTTTTCTTTCTACAAAATGTATATTTATACAAATTTCTATAGTATGGAATCTCAAAGGTTCCAGGGGTTTTCGGTTACAACAAAGGAGATTAATCGTTTCTATTCTTGGTTTCTATCCTTATTTGGTACCAGAAACCTGCCTCTTCGCCTACTCCATGCAAATAATGCACTTCTCCACCAGCTGGGATATTAACTTAGAAGGTTCTGCTTGATTGTTGGCCTCGAAGGTGTAACAATCCTTCACCAATTTTGGCAACTTTTCCTCCACCTGTTGGTCTTTGGCATTGACAGAACATAATTGTACACTCGGTTTAATTAGCCATTTATCTATTTGGACTATGTCCATCTAGGTTATTTGTGATATTTCGGCCAATTATCTTTCTTTATTTTCCTTGATCTTGAGCAGATGTTTGGCTGTATTGATTTGGTCTAGTGTTTCAATGTTGCCTTCATCATCGAAACCTAGCCAACTTCCATCTAGAAAAATGAAGGTTTATTCACAAGATTTTCTTATCTCTCTAGCTTGTTGTCTGCCTTCGGGTATGTCATGCTCCCATTCTTTCAACAAGATGTTACCTCGGGTCTACTCCAAGATAGAAAACCTGGAACTACTACTTGTCTCCCTTCTCGTCGTGGCTATAATAGCCTCCTGGAAAGCAATTTGGTCCGCCCTAGTGTATTTTTCTCTAAGAGAGAGGTTTTCCAAGACTTGATCAATGAGTTGGCAATTGTTTTGAATCGTTTCTACCTTAGTAAGTAGGCCTTGTTGAACTGCCAACACTCTTTTTTTAATCTCTATATCTTGGGATTGAAATATCCCGATTTCAATTACTTGGCTTTCAGCGAAGTGTAATTTGACTTGTAGCTTCTCTATCAATTCTCCTTGCTGGTCTACTTGTGTCTGAATTATCTGATACATCAACTACGTCTGTTCGAGGTTGGATTTCAACCGCTCAATTTCCTTTTGATCAACTACTCTATTTTGTTCGAAACCTGTATTCGCCTGATCTATGGCAGTGGCCTCTGCTGTAGCTAGTTTAGCCTCTAATGTTTTGACTAAACAATTTTTTTGCTTCAGCTGATCCTTTAGGGTCTCGACTGAATATTGGTTGGCTGTAGAGAAAGCCCCCAATGTTCCTACTATTTGAGTCACAAATTATTGCTTCTTCACATCTTTTCCATCGTCTAAGATTTTGAATTTCTTGGATACCTTACCTGCCTCTTGATAAAATTCTTGTTTCATGATAGCCTTTCTCTTCTTATCAAAGAAGAATTCATTCAGAGGTAGCTCTTCCATTGTTATGGGCGGTAATTCTTGGCCAAAAACCCACCCTGCATTTGGGACCTCTTTCGTGGACTGTAGAGGGGTAATAGAAACGATGGGATTGCCGACCTTCTTAGATGATTTCCTTGGAGTAACAACTGAGGTTGGCTCGCTCGGAGGGCAAGACGTCTCGGCTTCCCATTTTATGTCCCCTGTTTTCTCTTTCTTGTCTTGGTGTTCTTCTCGGTCGAGTGATGAATATTTGGAGCCTTCGACTTCTGTTTCTTTCACCTCTACGGTCATTGTATTCTCACCCCATAATACTGGGGGAAGGAAGCTCCACCGATGTTCTTGGAATTTGAACACATCGGCCCTCTCTTCAGGCGAGAGGGATTGTATCCGAGCCAAAACCTCGACATAAGATCTCGCGCCTCAGAACATGTCATCATGAGGCGAATTCTCATGCTCAAACCTTTTGAGGCCACAACTAGCCAAGTGATTACTCACGGCCCTATGTGGGTCGTGTTTCTTAAATTCAATGTGAACCAATTTAATGTCTTCCAAGGCTATTGCTTTAGCCTTTGCATGCCCTAAATCTAATAAAGAATAGGTGTTCAAATGAATAGGGAATGGTGGCCATACCTTCTTCGAATATCCCTTAAGCTCTTTTCTCACGCCACCAATCACGGTTTGCCTAGCGATCTTGTGACAAGCCAGCCTATTAGGTATAAATAATGGTAGAGCATGAGGAGGGACATAAGTGCCGAAAAACCTGAGGTATGAAAATTCTGCTTCCACGTACTAGTCGGCCACACTCTTCAAATTTACCGCGATGCTATCTGAGATCCTGGGTGGTGGATTACTGAAGATGGTGACATGCATCGGTACCATTACCCAATTGAAAATTTCATATATGAAAACTGAAGCCTTGTCCTCCCACAGATTTGAATGGTAGACATGGATAGGCTCAACATTCGATGGAGACCAACTCCTGCTCATTAAGGGAAAATGCGTCATGCAACACATGGTGTCCATGATGTATGCGAACATAAAAAATTAAATGGCTTTCCTGCTTTCCCTCTATGTTCGATATTCTGTAATCCAACTGGTCAGACTATCTGACAATAGTTTATCCCAGCCAAAGGAACAACCTTCTCCGACTGTATGTATTAGAGGCACCCATGGGAGGAAGAAATGTGTGGTGTCTTCCCTCCCATACAATCTACAGGTCATCATTGCTATGTATTTGAACTGTGGTTCCAAAGAAGATATGGAATAAATTCCGTTGCTATCGGCCCTGAACTTCGCGGGGTGAGAGACTCAATCCTTGATCAAATCAGATAAGCTTTTATTGTATTTCTTGCATTCCTTCTGTTTAAAATCTTCTAGAAACTCGACATTGTATGTGAAATTTGATGTGGGTGGCAACTTGTACATTGCCTATAATTGTTCCAGTCTAAAGGTCCCAATAGTGACCATCTTCTCATTGACAATGGTTCTAGTTGGGATATCTACATGGTCTAGCGCCCATCAGATCATATCATAGTAAGGAAGAAGACGTGGCCTGGCCGCTACTTTATGCATTTCTACTTGGACAACGATCTTGTATTTGGTGGCCAGGTCGTCCTTCTCATTGTCACTGGAATCATCTGAACAGTCTACCAATTCGGACTGCAGAATCTCAGAAATATACGACTAGGTTCTGACTAAATCAATGCTTCGGGGTGAAGTATCAGAAACGTTATCCAAGCCTTGCCCTGAAATCTCAGCACCTGCCTTGGACACTTTTCATGGGGCAATGACGGGGGATTTTGATTTAGCTCTCCTGCGATAAAAATATGTATACATACAGAAATCAGTTTATTGAGGAAAGTTTCTATGCGTAAAATAGAAATGAGCTTTGTGACACGGAATAAAAAGATCTATATCTTCAACCATTTAAAACCTCGATGTCCTTATGAATAGAACGGTCAAATCAATTTTAGAGACAAATTTAGCAATAAAAACCATATCGTTACTTTCCGCTTCACCTCATTCCCAATTAATGCCATAAATTTTGACGGTTCATGACACAAGTTGGCGTAAGGAAAATTTAAATTTACCTCGTAGACCATGCATATTATTATTTGCATTAAATACTTCTTAAGCTCGTTTAGTTTCTTTAATCCGGTTTTCTTAAACTTTAATCAACCTTTCGGCGTTCGCCTTGTCGGGAGTTTTCACTTTAACCTTTCGAGCCTCTAAAACCCAAGATCGCGATGATTGGATTTATTTAAGAGAGAACGTAAGTAGGATTAAGAATTTAATTAATCATGTTTTAATTTATATCGCAAATTCGCGACTTAGGGCTTCGAAGGTATAGTTTTCGGGAGGAGCGTATGCCGAGTCGCGAAATTTTGAGATCGCGATGATGTGATCTATTTAAATTAGAAGATAAACTGGATTAAGTGTTTTAATTAATTTATATTTGAGCAATATCGTGACTTCGCCACTCAGGGTTTCGAAGATATAGCTTTTGGGAGGCGCATACGCCGAGTCACGAAATCCTGACGGGCTTTAACCATGGTAAAAATTAACCACCCCTGACACTAACTCGGGTTACTTATGTAAAAGTCTCATAGCTTCACCTATCGGAGTTATGACGATAACTCTTTTGGAGAGAGTGAACGCCGAGACGCGAAATCCCGACAACACTTGACTGGGGTTTAAATAATTTTACTCTTGGCTTTAACCTGAGGTAAGCTTTTAACAACTTTTTGCAACCTCGCACATCGAGGCTTGTAAATCTTGTGATTTGTAACTCCCGAAGCGTGATATCCCGAGGTACAAAATGTAAAAAATTTCGTTTAACGATAAAAGGTGGTGACTTATGAAAAATAACATCTTACACTATTTTGCATGTCGGGACTACTGAAAACTTTAGTTTGTAAGTGTCACGAAGTGAAAGAGAACTTAAAGACCAACATTTGACTTTAAAAATTATATTTAAACCAGTTGAAAAAGGAGGCTCCAACATGGGAAAAGTCACCTATCAGTTATCTTTGCCCAGCCATTCGAAGATACATATTGTTTTTCATGTTTCATGGTTAAAGAAGGTGATTGGAGCTAAGTTCCAAATTCAAACCAACCTTCCAGAGTTAGCTGAAGAAGGATCCATTTGGATACAACCATAAGTAGTTTTGGACCAGCATGAGCTTCGCCTACACCAGAGAACCATCAAGGAAGTGCTAGTCCAATGGAAGGATACAACTCCAGCAGATGCCACTTGGGAACTAGCTACCATTCTGCAGCAATTTCCTCATCTCAAGCCTTGAGGACAACGTTGTTTTTAAGGAAGCGGACATGTTAGGGTCCTAACCCGCACATAGGTAGAACAATATATTCGGATGTAATAAAGGTCAATATTAATAAGGCCTTTCAATAAAATAGAATAAGGTGGATGTAAGAAGACCTAATAGAAGCTTCTGCTTCTAGAAGGATCTTCCTCTAGATGCTTCTTTTTAGTATAAATAAGAGTTGAGGGTATGAGAACCCTATCTTGGATATTATTGTAATATAGCTCTTCTCAACTGGAGGTTTCCCCCTCGAAGAGGCCCGTGAACATTGATTTCATATCCAAAGTTCTATTTATTTTGTTATTCTTATATCATCTCAGTGTTATTGTGGTGAATGTTCGGGTTATATTGCTGTTATTCTGCCATTAATAGCATTTTATTTATGTTCTGCATATATTTTATATCTGGTATATTACATCTACTATGGAGGGGTAATCATGCAGCTGGAAATATTTATTCATTTCCAATATCCAGGCCTCGACCTCTTCTCTTTTCTTGTGCTCACCATTGAAAGTTGGTGGCTTGATCTTCCTAATCTCACCTATCAAGATGTTTGCCTCGATACTTCTTGTTTGTCTTCGAATATAATACAAGCTTGGGATTCTCCCTATCCCTAAAATTGCATGAGTTATTTTGGTGTATTTCTTTAGAGAATGATGACACCTACTCATGCTTCTTAACTACCTATCATTTCCATGATCCTCCTTTTTTCTATGGGATCTGGATGATCAAACTTGTCTAGCACTAGCTCCTTTCTTGGTGCCATAGTACTTGTTGAATTTCTAATGAAACATATTCAAGATCTGAAGTATCTCTTCCCGAGCCTTCATAATCCTTTCATTATCATCTCTATAGCTCTGTACTTCCCTATGCATGTTTCTCATAGTTAGAGACTCCTTCATGTCTCTTGTCCCATTTGACTATGTCTCAACATTACCCATATTGACATGAAGACCTATGATCTCCTCCTCATCGTTGTAAGATCCATGGGCATATTCCATAACTCCATTCCTCATATAAGAACCAAATTGTCTTTCTTGTACCTCTAATTCTACAAGAAATGTGCATGTAATAACTATTGTTAGAATATGCATAACATAAAACATTTCATCAATTAGAATACATGTTATTATTTATCCAAATTTATGAAGGACACAATGCACCAAATCAATTTTTGATTCCTTATATGCATTCTTCTCTGATTTTTTTTTCCTATCACTGTACTCATGCCTCAATATAAGTTATGAGCGAAAAGTTATAACATTTACATGCTATAATTTTCCACTTATTTACTACTACAGAAAACTCTTTATTGGTTTATGAGAAAACTTAGCTCCCAATTCAAAATTATGGGTTGAAATATGTCTTCTACTCCTCAAGATATTTCCAGCAACTATTTGGTTGTTCAAATTTGATTTCCAAGCTGAAATTTATGGTCTGAAGAAGATTAGTTTGTTTTACCCAATTTATCCTTGTATTCTACAAGTGTCTTCTTTTTCTTCGAGCACATTTTTACATACCCATATCCTAAATCTAGCTCCATGTTTGCCTTCTATGGTTCACAATATTTCCATAGACTACTTTTGTGCCCCAAACATACTTTTGAGAAATGAGTTATGCCCTATGTAAGTAAATTTGTGCTAAAATTTTACCCTTACTATTTTGGCTATAAATTTCTCATACGAACTCTGTTTTGCACCCAAAATAACTCATTTGATAGCTCTCTCTGATTTATTTTATTTGAGTTCTAGAGACAAATATTAACTTCACTCTTTTTTCAACTATTTCGATTGGCCAAAAGTGTTGCTAGGGCCTCGAAATTTCCCCGCAATTTAATGACATTCAAAAGCCACAAAAAATCGCATAAAACAGATTGTTTTACGATGTTAACATCCCTTAAATTTCATCTATCGATATCAGATCGGGTGAAATATTATTCGTTCATATAAATTCTATTAGTCATTGGAAATCAACTAATTCTTTGGCACACATGCAACACTTTTCCCAACTCGCTGACCCGAATGTCAGTTATCAAACCAATATCTTAACAATTTATCCACAACACAACACAAAACCAGTAAACCCAACCATCGATTATTGGCCATTGAAAATTTTCATTGGAGAATGAAACTCCTCACTAATTCGGCCGAACCGACCATTTCTATTGGCTGACAAAAACACTTCCTTAATTCCACTAACCCAACCATCTCCCATTGGCCATTTCTTGGTTGACACAGCATGACATGTGGATGTTGATGTGGCATGACACATCATCTTGAGGTTTTAACTTGGCTAACATGGCATGACATGTGGATGTTGATATTGATGTGGCATGACACATGGATGTTGATATGGCATGACATGTAGATGTTGACGTGGAATGAAACATCATCACTCATTTTCTTCATTGACCATTGGTCATTTCTCTTGGATGAATCAAACACCTCTCCAATTCGATCGATGATGCCCGACCATCGACCATTTATTTTTCTCGACCGATTTTTTTTTCGAATCAGATGATGCCCAAATATCAATCGTCAATGATTTCCCCTGGTGACTAAAAAAACTTTTCTGAATCTGGTCGACCCGATCGTCGGCCGTCGATGCTTTCCTTTGGCCAACTCCAACACTTAGAACTTTGTTGACTAAACTCCCAATGAATTTGGATTGTTGATCTCCTATTGAGAAATGATCTTGATCGTCGATCTACCAACTTCGTCCAACTTTGAGAAAACTCGAACATCGTCCATTGGCCATCAGAGATTTCTTTTGGCCAACCCAACTCTTCACAAATTTGGCCGACCTGGTCATCGACCATCGATAATTTCTCTTGGAAAATTTTCAACTCTTATATTTTTTTGACCCAAATCCCCCACAAATTTGGGTCGTCAATCCTCAAGCCAAGATGATATTGACCATCGATCAAATACAACTCCCAAATGAACAAATACCATGGATCTTCTTCATTTTCCCAACTGTCAAAAATGAATCTCGACCATTGATTTACTCAACCTTTCAAACAGATGAGACCTTATAAATTTTTAAATTTATCAAAGTGAATCTAGGTCGTTGATCGCGAGATCAAACACTATCTCATCCATCATTTCATCAAATTTGTCCAACGTCTACATGCATCCATTAAAAATCAATTTTTGACCTTCCAGATTGAATTTAACTCTATAACTTTGCAAATTGTCTCCATTGAAACTCTTAAACAATTATGAGTCATTTTAACTTGAATTTTTCTCACAAATTTGGGGATTTTTCTCTGTTTTTACCCAAATCCTTCCTAGAAAAATATGCAACAATGAATTTACCCAATCTTTATCCATCTTGGCTCATACAAGAATGGTGTTTGAACCAGACACTTTGATACCATAATGTAACGTCCCCCAACCCAACTGAGGAACATTACGGTGCATAATACTCTTAATTTTTTTTTTTTCTATCTATTTGATTTCTTGTAGCTTCCAACTATGATTTACATACATATTTAATTGTTGTATATTACCATAATTAGATTCATCTACAACATGATAAAATAGACATGAAATGCATCTAATAAACCAACATAACAACATATAATTTTCTTCTCAAATACAAAGAGTTCATGCACAACAATCTAACTCATAAATACAAGACAAAAAATATATAAAACACTTATCTTTAAAATTGGTTGTGCAACCAACTTCTTGGGATGAACGTTCCACCCAACTATAGACCCGTTGTTCCAAATCTCAACAACAAGTCACACCCAAGCTGAGGCTAGTAATACACAAAAGAGGGTGATCTCTCACTTTCCACTCATAGCTCATAAATCCCACAACCCACTAATATTCTCCTACAATTATCCTTATTTTCTATTAGCTCTCTTCCTCTTCACCTTCCCAACCCAAGGAATGTACCCATTCACTGATATTAGTCCCTCGGGCATTCCATTCATTTATCAGGGTCTCTATGGCATAGGTAACCATGAATCTCTCAGTTGATAACTTAAGGGATCTTGCTTCAAGGAAAACTACCAACACACAACAACAAACAATTGATGTTACAGTGAAACTCACTCAGGATTTCACTCTTTAGGCCTAAAAACCTGACTCTTCAGTATTTAACTCCAAAATACTCCAGATACACTCTAGCATACTCTATAATTTTCCCTTCATGGATACTCAAGCTCCAAGCTCTCTTTATTTCACTCTACTTTTTCCTCCTGCACAAAACCTCTATGTGTAAAAAATGCTCTAGCTACCCATACAAATTTATCTCCTTTGGTTTTCTTGCTTGACTCACACACTTCCCCAAGATGATTATAATTATCCCCCATGTGCCCAATAATTATGGGATGTGACCACTCACACCCACCCTCTTACATGTATTCAATGATTGGCTTTGGGAACACTCAATAAAAAATTAGAAGGTTCATATACCAATAGAAAATTTAGGAAAATTGGTTGAATTAATATACATGGGTAATTCCCCCTTGGACCCCTCCTAGGAATTCTCTTAGACCCTCCCCTCTCTTGTGGATTAATTCACCCCCTATCTCTATCCATACCCCTTAGAAGTTGACATCACATTTTATTATTAACATTGAGAAAATACATTTCACATATACATTGCTTGGTCGTAGACACACATTACACACACACACACACATATAAAACATTAATTAAACTGGAGATTATAGTGGGGACGTTACAGGGATCAATCCTTCTATATAATATTTGATGCAGAGGAAAAGTGACATGTCAATCACTAACAATCCAATATACACAATCCTCCTTCAATATATATCCATGGATCAAAATATTATATAATGGTGTTGAAGATGACCAAAATAAGATTTGATATGCACTAGTGATTTGCAACGTTTGAGTCCAATTCCATGGATATGTATCATTCTTTTCTATGTCTTCATTATTTGCATACATTTCAATTATGTATTTCCTCACATGCATGCACATGTCTAGGAATCATATAGGATGCTAATATTATTGCCAATTTGAGCCCCAATGATCTATGGTCAACCAAGTAACTAGAAATATTGATAATGTTTTTGGGCATTGTTGTCCCTGACCAAGTTTTAAGGAACACTTGGTCATATTTGACCATTTTTGGGACTTCGACAACTTGTCAAAGATGGAGCGCAACGCGAAGTGGAAATCATGGAAGCTAGACCCCTTTTTGGGTTTTTTGGATAATGTAATGGGAAAGGGATGTCGACCCATGGGTTTACCCACGCTTAGGCCCACTGTTGTATGTATAAATAGATGTATAGGTGAAGTAAGTGAAAATGAAGGAGGGAAGAAGAGTAGTAGAGTGCGATATATGTGATCGAAGAGTTGTGAGTTGTGCTAAGTGTTGGTAATTATTGTAAATTATTTGTGCATACTGTAAGAGGCTAAGTGCAGGATATTGTAGAAGGCTCTGTGATTTTAGTGCAAGGAAGAAGGATCTAGCGAGCTGCACAGATATTTTGTCCTATGCGAAGAGGGATTTGGTTGGCTCTGTGTTGTAACCTAATTAACTGAAGCTAATAAAGAAGAAGACTTTGTGGACATAGCCCCAGGGTGGGGGTGAACCACGATAAATCTGTATGTTGTGCTCTGTGCCTCCACCTGATGTGTTTGTCTCTTCCTTTGCTAAGTGCTTTGATGTGTTTAGACAGATCTATTTATGCTTTGTGTTTCTGAGATATGAATGGATGTTAGATTTGGTATGTAATATTCTTAGTGCTTGATCTGTCAAATCTAATCTATCTTGTTGTGGCTAAGTGATGAATTATCTTAGATCTAAGTATATACTGTGATGCTCTGTGCTATCTGTGAAGTATCATAAGGGTTGAATATTGATGAATAATCTATGCTAAGTGATTGATAAGTGTTATAATCACAGATCTGTGTCCCAGCTAAGGTTGCAGACACCTAAGTCTTGCAACCACCCCTACCTCTACCTTGGGTAAGACTTCATATGCTTCGCAGGTGTTGCCGAAAGGGCTAGTAGTTAGGGTTTTGTTGGTGCATTGTTGTAGCGTTGAACCCTAGGTATACCCCTGTGCCAACAAATGGTTCCATTGCCGGGACCTGAAACTATGATTGCTGGGAACTGAGTAGAAGAAGCTTTATGCAAAGATTCATCTTGAAATTTTGAAAGCTCTGTGTGTGGATCTATACCCTAGTGCGCAGTGATCCACTTGATCTGAAAATCTCTGTGCTGAAGAAGGAAAGATTTGAAGGAAAGAAGTCATATCTGCAAGAAAAGAGGTTGATACTGAAGAAAATAAGTAAGATCTATAATCTTCGTGCTCTGATAAAGGTAAGAATAGTTAAAAGTTCTTAGATCTGGAAGCTTTGTGCCTTGTAGAAGTAAAAGAAGTGAATTTTTTTTTTCTAAAGTATGGATTTAGGTATGCTTGATAGATTTTGTCATAGCTTGAAAACTAGGGCATTGTTAGATGAAAGAACATTTGATATGAATAGATCTAATAAGAATACTGAAATATATGTTATACCTATGCATAGAAAGAACTTTTGGACTAACCAATGGATGCAGGATCCTAGAAAGAAATTTTTGCAGGCTAGCCATTATGACCCTAGCAAGCAGTACAAGAAAAGTTGGGGATCATTGAAGAGAAAGAGAGGATTAAATCTTTG
>SNQJ01S0026049.1:144852-160674 GCA_010110895.2 Picea sitchensis
TTGACATATCTGAAGACCCAAAAATAAGGATAGTTCTCCAAGTAATGACATTTCAAATTCATTCTGCATATCCTTTGCAAATTTCTGGCTTAACCTGTCATTAGTACTTCCAAAAAAAATATCATCAATATAAATTTCAATTAATAAAATACTACCTTGATTTACCATGATGTAGAGGTTGTTGTTTGCACTTCCTTTCCATAATTCATAGGGAGTTTTGTCATCGTTGTTTTTGAGAAATAATCTTTTTTGAATGTGAACTGTTGTATGCACTGCATGTGTCCAAAACATATCTGTCAATTTGGATCCATTAGCATTGCTCGAGCAATTTCCTGTGTAATTATCATCCATTATGATAATGTTCCTTTGTATATGAACCACTCTTTTAACCAATATATGAATCCATGCTCTCGTCCATACTATCCAAGACTCTACTTGTGCAATTGTCCATAATGCTGACCCGTTTATCACTATACTTTCATGAAGTCATGATTAATCCATCAAATTGTACTTTTTCTAACTGTCTGCTCTGTATCTGTCTTCTCAAGCTGTGCAAGCTGCTCAAAGGATGGTTCTTTGGCTGTCACAGCTATCGCATAGACTCCCCCTGTCTAATACTCATATTACCTGGGAGTCTCTAAGCCGAATGGATCAGAACAATTCCTTCTCTGACGTGTATTCATCATCATCTTCATTGGTAGATTCATCATCATCTTCATTCGTAGATTCATCATCTCTCTTATCTCTAACTTCTTTCCTTCTATCTGTGGATTCATCTTTCACTACAATGTTTAAAAGTACAATCTCTTGAACCTATTCCCTATTTACCTGTCCTTCTTTTCTTTCATTTATTTTCTAAACCTTTATGTATCTGACATCTTTATTTTTCTTTGTAGAATTTTATTCATCTCTTTTTATTTCCAATCTTGCGATCTATGGGACCTGGTCTTTGTTCACCTTTTCTTCATGTTTTCTTATCCATACTTTCTTATATCTGATGTCAGTGTTCTCTTTCATGGAAGTATCGATCATGCTTCTACAATCACTAGTTATGTTTCCATAGTTATGACATTTGTAACATTCAATGTTACATGGGGCCACATATGCACTTCTTGCTTGAACATTTATTTTATAATCCCTACAATACGCAACCTTATGTCCAAAATTAGTACAATAAAAGCAATGACAATAAAATAAATTTGCATACCTGAGAGTGAATGATATTATTTATGGTGTAGTCCTTCTGAATTTCTTCTTTGACTGATCATGATCATGATTGAAGCTTCATTGTGTATTGAACATGAATGGTCTTCTTGAACATGTATCTTCAATAGTTTTCTTAGATTTTGGTTGACCATTATTCCTTCCTTTGACTACTTCTACATAACTCTTTCTATTTTTTTCATTTTTCTTTTCTAGCAACCTTGAGTGCTTCTCTTCATTCTCTATAACTGTTGTGGATGTTTCTATCTCTTCAATGTTCTTGCTGAGCTTGACGATTTTACTTCTCAATGTGACAACTTCTTCTTCAAGTGATCAGAATCTGGACCGGGGGTCAAATTTTAGCCCAAAACTGAAAGTGCTCATAATCACTTCAAAACAAATAGGTGCATAGGTCACGTCATCATGAACCCAACGCATTTTGAACAGGTTCAAATGGACATCGAATGAGTGAGATATCTCATTCTGTTCGATTTTCCAAACAAACAAAAAATTGCTGACTATACAGTCCGTACAACTGACGTGGAAGGGTCGTACAACTGACGTGGTAGGTGACGTGTCAAGATGATGTGGCAAGATGTTGAGTTGGCATTTTTGGAAGAACACATGGATGAATGGGATTTCGACACATGGCATATACTTGGCATTTTATTGGTCAATAGAGTGGTGCCACGTGGCCCAAGCGTGGGCTACCACGTGGCACCCCGTTTTGGTATGCTAAAATTTTGTGGAGTCCATGGGGGTCGAACCATGGAACTCCACTGGTGAAAATATTTGGAAAAGGCTGCCCAACCGACATGCCTTCCATATGTTTCTTATCATATAATGGTTTAAGTTTTATTTAAAGTTTCCAAGTGTTGTGTTTTAGCGCGGGGTCCGGGCTGGAGCTTAGCCCCAACCCCCATTTCTATGCGCCACCCATATGACCTCAACACATATATTTTGCGCACGCGGTTTTCAAACGGTCCTCTACCGTGCGTCTAGAAACTTGTCAAGCTCGTGTTCAATCATGCAATGGAACCCTTTTTATGCGTTGGGACATGACCACATGGCCCCCATGTGCTCAACACCTCCATGATTCGGGGGCTTAGTTCGCTAACGGTGCGACAATTTCATAGGTTTTGTAGGCATGCATGCATGTGTTGGATTTAGGCATGGGAAATGCCCAGAATCTAGGTTAATCGCACAGGAAGTGTGAATTGGCGAACCAGAGACAACAAGCTTGAAGGAGGAAAATGGCAGGAGACCTATCTTCTTCATTTTTTGGCCAAATGAGGTGCCGAAAAATCCCATCTAGGGGTTTTTGGATGTTCGTAATCCATTGGAACAATTTTCAAATTCATCTGGAGACTTCATTTGAAGGTTTTGCTACATTGAAGTTTTAGAGAGCACCAGGGAGCTTAGGGCCACCATTGAAGGAGGCCATGCTCAGATGAGCCCAAGTCCATTTTCAGTGACTGAATAGTCATTCTTGACTAATTGAGATGCTTTGAACTCATTGGGACAGGTTTTAGAGGAATTTGAGGACTTTTACAGGTGTTGTTTCCACAAGGAAGCTCAGGGAAGCTCAAGACCACCAGTAGAAGAGGTCATGCCTAGATGAGCCATGGTCTGTTTTCAGAGTTCTAATAGTCATTTTTGAGGTTTTTATGTATTCAGAACCCAATGTTATAGTTAGTAAATCCATTGGAGTTGAGCAACAATTTGTAAAAGAATATTTGGCAAACTAATTCCAGAGAGCCTAGTCCATTGATGGAGGCTCAAGGAGATGTAGCCCAGTTGGGGGTGAACTCCTTTATCATATTGTTCTTGTTCTGAGTGTTTGTTGGTTATTATTTTCTTCACTTTATGTTGTTGTTGTCTTTATTTAAACAACATATTTAACCTTTCAATAACCTCACACATAAACACATAAAAGAATCATAAACTTGACACATAATTTCTCTTGCACAACTAAGACATTGAGGAAGGTCCTGAAGTTTATTTTAATGGAGTAGAGGGTGCTTGCATAGAAAAATAAGTCAGCCCACTATTTTCATATCATCAAGATTCTCAACGTCTTCTTCTTTCTTCATTATCTGAGACTTCATGACTTCTTCTATTCTTTTCGCTTCTTCAAGGTGAATTTTTAATGTGATTATTTCTTCTTCAAGTCCTTTCTCTTCTTGACCAAACTCTACCTCAAGATGGTTTAGATAATTAGTTCTTTCCTTAAGATGATCTGTCAATATATTCTCTCTCATTTCTGCTTCTTCCTTTTGTGCTTCTATGTTGGATTCCAAATACTGCTTTTTATCTTCAAGATTTTCTTCGATCTTTCTGGATTCTTCTAGCTAAGTTCTTAAGTTGTCGATGACCTATTGGGCTTCTTCAAAAATGTGAAACATTTCCTTTTGTTTCATCAATTCTTTCTTGATTGACTTGCTTTCTTCTCTTAGTTCATCTAAAGCACTAATCAATTCTCTGGTGATTATGTACTCTTCATCTTCTGAATCTGTTTGACATGGTGAACATAATTCTTCTTGCTCTGTATCTGCATCTTCTTTGGAATTTTCAGAATCTATCATGGATGAAAAATATATGTCATGTAACTTATCCCAATTTCTTTGGTTGATGAACATTTACCAACCTTTTCTCTTATCGGATTAGGTAATCCTTCCCAGATGAAATCCATTGCTATTTTTTTTTATTATTATTCAATTCCTTTTTGGCTGCAGTCTTTGCCCTTTTTGAACTATCATATCCCGTAACAACTAATAGCCAAATATAATGTCCATGTGTCTGTAAAAATAATTATGTCCTTTTGCTCCACATCTCATACTTAAAACCATTCTAACCATTAAATATTGGTACTCCATTCTCAGAATAATCCATGATCTCCTTCCAGTGGTTAAATTGTCTCCTGAAGGAACCATCTCTGATACCAATTTTTGGATTATTTAGAGGGGGGGTGAATAAGTAATAGAGAAATTCAATCCTTTTTAACCACAAATTGCAAGTGTTATATCAATGTAGCATTATCATCCAATAGTTTCAAAGTAAATACACAATGAACAAATGAACAAATGAACAATCATACATAGTACACCAATGTTTTTACGTGGAAACCCAAATAGGGAGAAAACCACATAATGATTTTTCTTATATGTATTAAGAATTACATTCATTGGAAGCACCAAATTCCTTTGTTTTCCAGTTGTACCTGGAAGGAGTCTCCAACCCCCTAGTTTCTCATGCTACAAGTTGAGGGAAGCTCCAACTCCCTAATTCTCTGGCTACAATTAGAAGGAGGCCACAACCCCCTATGTTCTCCGACTACAAAGGAAAGGTGGCTACAACCACTTGTTGTCTCCCCATCCAACCACCCTGACATAGAAGTAGAATGATGGAACCACTATCGCACTATCACTTTGAGATATACTATTGTAAACCTGTACCAATCAACCTACACCAAGCAACCTATACTAATAACCTGAACCATGCATCAACCATGCATCAACCTGTACCTCAACTTGTAATCAACTTGTACCATAAACAAGTGCATCAACCATTCACCAACCTGTAACAAACAACCTATAATCAACATGTACCATAAACAAGTGCATCAAACATGCACCAACATGTACCTCAACCTATACCATGAACAAGTGCATCAACCATGCACCAAACCTGTACGAATAACCTGTCACAACAGCATGTCCAAACAACCTATCACAACAACTTGTCTCATCAATCTTATCAACCAAATCTGATTTGTAACTCTGGAATAGACCTGGTGTATATGATCACATACCTACAAACTTTCCTTAAATTTAACAACAAGAGACTAGCATTTTCATCAGACTTTACTTTAGTCTCACATGACTAGTTTTGGATTAGCCAACAACCCTAACTTGAAATAATTGTAACTATGTACCTGTAATGAAGAAATCTCTAAAAATGGTACACAATGTTCTTCAGTGTGTTTTATGCAATTCCTCTAGGTACCACTGCTTGGAACCTCTCAGAAAATAAGTATAGCAAAAATGGCATATCTTGTTGAATTTTGGCTTATTCTAGAGAGGGAACTTGTAGAGCGTGCCCCACACAGAATATGTGTTGTATGGATCTTAGAAAGCATCATCAAGATAATTTATCCTCCCTTGAATTCCGGCCTTCTTTACTTCACCTTCCCTCTGAAATTCAACTTAGATATCCTTTGGTTACCTCAGTCACTTGTAGATATTCAATATGCTCAAGTGTTATTAAAATGAGAGAGCCTTGCCTCTTATTTATACTTTCAAGTAGCTTCCTCAAGGGGTTACCTTTTAACCATCTTAACCCACTTTCTTTATTTTAGGGTTAACCCACTTCTAACCACTTGTCTACTTAGTAATTTATCCATTAAATTTATTATTTAAATAATTTCTTTTGTATCCACTTTGATTTATAGTACACTCGTCACTTCACTTTATTATTTAAATAATTTCTTATTTGCAAACACTTTGACTACTTTGACTTTTGGGGGCTTCTAGATGACTCATGAGGGTTCTCCAACTTCACATGGCCATAACTCTCTAACCGTGAGGAGTTCTGTGACGTTCCACATACCACTGGAAATAGAATGACATGTACTATCCATCTAGAATAGTCTTTCCTGCAAATATATCAAAACTCATACCATTATACATCAAACAAAATTGGGTCCATTACCCAAACTTGGGTTCTCCAACTTCACATGGACATAACTCTCTAACCGTGAGGCGTTATGTGATGTTCCACATACCACTGGAAATGGCATGACATGTACTATCCATTAGAATAGTCTTACCTTAAAATATATTAAAACTCATACCATTATACATCAAAAAAACTTTGGTCCATTACCCAAACCTTTGTGCTACCAAAATTCGCTACCAGACTTTCTCCAAGGGTTGACATCAATCTACAATATCACTCTCCAATGGTTGACATCAATGAAAACCAACAATCCATCAACCTAAGCCAACTATCTGATAGATATGGTTTGAATAAACATACAACATTTTTTCCCTTTAAAGTCAAATTAGGAGGTTTAATCCTAGTCTGGGATGTCTAGTTGGCACAAAATAATTTTGGTATTCAACTTGTGTTGGCACCCAAAGTTTTGGGTCTAGTTTTTCACACGTGCACAAGTGAAGTTGTGCACACACATTCCATAGTTTTGCGTGCACCGAAGGAAATGCACAAAGAATTCCATATAGTGTGCATAGAACTGAGTTTTGCCAGGAGCGTGACAAGTATAAAGACTACCAAGTGTGCGTCGATTTGAGTTTTTTCAGTTGTGCCAAAAACCAAGAATATTCCCGCCAGAATCAAGAAAGGAATCACTAGGGAATCTCTTGGAATGATTATTTACTGCATCATATGAAGACTTGGGGTAGCCAAAAGATGAGTTGGTCAGGAAGTTAAGATTTCCCCTGATACAAAGAGTCTATGTGGAGTGTTGGAAGGAACCAAATGAAATCAAGGAAGTTGGATCAAAAAAGCGAGTGGAGCCAATTAGAAAGAGACAATTCTCCTTAGCAACGAAAGATATAAAAGAGAGATTTAAGATCATAAAGGGAGTTATCTTGTGAAATATTCATTTAGATATTTTTGAGGTAGCTTATCTATCAGTATTAAGCTCACTCTAAGCCTATTGTAATCTTGTGATGTTTTGAATATACTCCTATGTCTTTGTTTTGTCTGAATCCTAAGGCAAGGTGCATGGAACATTATGTTGTATTCCCAATTATTTATATAGTAATTATACGAAGTTATATGGTTGTCCTAAGAAGATGTTTAGTGCACTTTATATCTATGTTGTGATGGAATACTACCAATAAAAAAGATATGGAAATTATGATCTAATCCGTTTCTGTTATGACTGAGTTGAATATGTGTGTGTATTGTTTCAATTCTTAGTCCTAAACATATTATCAGACCTAAGTTACATGGATTCCAATTGCAGTAATGTTTCATATGTTTAATCCTTAATACATGTCACACTACCTTATGGTCTTTGTGATGCTATATGCATCTCGGGTGAGACCTTCCTTGGCCTTGTCCGAGGATTGATATGTTGGTGCTTTGGGTGTTTTTTTGGACAACTCTAGATGAACCCTGGGTCTAAAACTCCCCAGTGTTAAGAAGGTCATTATACATGCAAGCATGGACTGAAAATGGTGACACAACACCCAAAAAATGGTTTTGTTTTTGGTACCTGAAGTCTTGTTGAGATCGATGGAGGAAAATAAAAATGAGTTGACATCCTTCTAAGGAGGAGATTAATGAATGGATAGAAGAAAAATAAAAAAAGTTTTCCCTATGAGAAATGGAAGGATTGTGCATGAGCATTAAAGAATGGAAAGGTAGATATATTTACTCGGATATGCATGAGCTCTTCTTTGTATAATTTCCATGCCTACTGCATGAATGGTTAAAGAGACAAGATGAAGTAAATTCAATTGCATTGACATTGGAGCTGACAGTTTTGGATCAAGCCAATATTGATAGCTTGAAGGTGCTAGATAACAATTGGACTTGAGCTATTGATTTTTGGTTTGCTTGAGTGAAGGAAGGATACATTATTTATTTTTCTATAGAATATAGTGATTCTTTTAGCGAGGCTGAAAGAAAGTTCGAAGAAGGTCCAAGGAAATGGATGCTAGAAGAAATTCCACTTTGGATCAAGATGTTGTGCATGGAAATAATAATGATGTGCATGGAGCCTGATAGAATGGTCGAGTAAAACCCATAACGCTGGGGGGAGGGGCTTTGGAAAATTTGGGGGAAAAGGAGCCAGAAGATGGATCCAATGAGGAGGTTCCAAGAATTTATTGATATGAGGTGAGGATTGGAATTTACCCATAAGAGGAGAGGATAAAAAGAGTTGAGAGATATGCAAGAAGATCTGAGTTGAAGGAGAAATATGAGAAGAGGAGTAAAGAACAATTATCAAAGGGTTCAAAACAAGGTGTCGGGCCCAGAATGAAGAGGAAACTCACACCATGAAGTGGTGTGGGAGAGGAGGTTGTTATAGAGTGGAGGATAGGTGAGGATAGGCCTATGAAGAGGCTTGGCATGGAATATACCAGTAGTGGTAGTGAGGGCCTAGGTGATGAAGTGCACACCCTTTGGTTGTTATGGTATGTCAAAACCTTAAGAGAGAAGGGAGCGCACATGTGTGGTGTGTAGGCATAAATTTGTGGTTCTCCCATAGACTTGGAGGAGGAAACATTAAACTGTTACATGCTGAAAAGAAGAGAAGTTGTCACATAGTACCATGAGGCACCAATCATAAGATATATTGGCGCTCAATGTAGTGACAGTAAACTGAGTAGGAGAGAGGATGGCATGTGGATACATCGTGTGATGAGTGAAAAGAGCGATGTTGTGCAAGGTGGTAGTGTGTAGATCGACCTGGGAGGTGAACCACACAATGTCAGTGTGTAGATAGGATAGGAGGTAGGAGTGCACATTTGTGGTGCGTAGTCAGGTCAGGAAGAGAGGGTGTAGATTGTTGATACGTCAAAAGAAAAGGAATATGGAGGTTCCCCTAGTGATGGGGTAGATGAGTTGATATTTTTGGATGGTGTTGTGCGGCTACAAGTAGATAGATCTTTGGGTTACCTCACAAGAAGATTAAGAATAAGATGATCTTACCCCAACTTTGTACCACCCCCCTTGCACATTTTTAATCAAGTATAAAACACAATAGTTAGTGAAGAGATTAGATTCGAAGAAAGAGAAGAAAAGAAAGAAGTGACAAAACAAGTGAAGAATAAGGTGAAGTTAGCAATAATTTACCCCAAACGATAGTGGTGTGGAAATATCCATCTAATATTAATCAGAGAAGAGGAACTAGATCTAGTGCCAAGATGAAAAATAAATATAGTACACTAAGGTTTCTCATGTTCCATGGAACAGGTAAGGATGATGTCGAGCGACACTGGTTCACCTGTAAGCAATATATTATGTAAATAGAGTTACAGACGATGTGGATAAGATCGTGCAACTTGAGATTACATTTAGGGATAGGGCCCTAATGTGGTACATTAAATACAAGGACACTACACCAACATGATAGGTGAGGTCTATGATCGAGATCAATAAGATTCTGCTTCGGGAGTTTCAAAAGTCAAATTCAAAATCCCAGTGCATTACAAAAATCAAAGAGATCAAGAAGAAAGAAGGAGAAATCGTTTGGGATAATGACCAATGGTTAAAAATATTGTTCGATAGGCTAACGCTCCAGATCTAGGACATGCAATACAATGAGTGATCTGGATTATTTTTGGCACGAAATGAGAGTGGAGATATAATAAAGAAATGCACAAAGATATCGTGGATATCCAATAATATAACATAAATGTATTAGAGATGCAATCATAAACACAGAGATACAGTAATACACTATTTCTATTAATGAAATAAATGTACAAAGACTGTAAAAATATAGAGTGAAAGACTCACTAGAATGCTAGAAGCTTATCTCTGAGAAGAGATGTGACAACTACTCGCATTTGCAAGAAGATAATTACAATGAGGATCTTAAGGCCTTTTTTATAATAAACAAGAATTTCAAAAACCCTATACATCCAAAAACCTAACCCTAGGAGATGAAGCGACAAAAGTCATGTGGGCCCCGTTGGGGTAAATTGGTACATCAATTTCCTGGGGTTGTAACTCTGGCATACTATCTCTGTTTGACACATATGATACATCGTTATAAAGATCTATCCGAGGAATACAACTATTGCATAAAAATATTGTGATGATATTTTTTGATCAGTATATACACAAAAAAAAAATGTCGTTTAGGGCCTCTAAACAACTCCTGGATCAAAGAAGACAAAAAAAAAATGTCGCTTAGGGCCTCAAACAACTCCGTTCGTAACTGAAACCGCCAAAATAGTAAATTACCAAAATTGTCTAAATTGCCAGAAAATTGTTTTGAGCTAGTTGGAAAAGGTGGGTGGCCACCGATATCCACCTGGATCAATCCTCCCTCCTTAGGAAGTAATGGTAGATTTGCATTGAGTTCCCGAGGGAGAGGAAAAATCATTTGTTGAATCTACATCTTGAAGAGTTGCTTGCCTTATTGGGGAAGTTGTGTTGCTTAGCTTGTTCAAGGTAGTCTTGAACCTATTGCTGGCGGGATTGACTCTGTTCAACCAGTCAGGCTATCTGAGATGACTGTGTGTAGAAGGAATATTTGTGTTTTTCTACAGTCTTGTCGACCTGCTTCTGTTGGATAGAAGGTGCTTGGGCCAAGGCTGTAGTTGTTGCAGTATCCTTTTGTTCCCCTTATGAATAGATTGTGAAGAAGATGAATTTTGTAGTATGAGATACTACCTTGCGACACTGCTTAGTTGGGGAAATAGTTGGAATTACCTCTGGTATTTTGTAGAGATGACCCTCTATATTAATAATGACACTATGGGGTCGAGACTCATAAATTGCATGGAGCTTCCACATATATGGTTGGCTCAACAAAAAATCACATACATCCAGTGGGGAAACATCACATAATACCTCATCCTTGAAGGGTTGGATGTCGTATGACAATCGACATTGCTAGCTGACACGAAGATCTCGTCCCTGGCGAAGCCACCCGATGTTATATGGCTGCGGGTGTGGTGTTTTCGACAATCCCAACTCTTTTACGACCTCCGCTGAGATGAGGTTCTTCTGGCTTCCGCTATCAATAATAAAATGCAGCAGGGTCCCCTTCACCCACATCTGTGAATGATAAAGGCACTCCCCCTCTTCTGGATATGTTGGTTCTTCTGGTTGAATTGTTGTGGTCGTGACAATAGCAGTGGGGTTTGCGTTGATGATCTGTCTTTTACCAATATTTTTAGAATCAATTTTTGAATTAGGGTTCGGCTCCTTATCTTTGATCTCGGCCACCAATGACTATTTTGAGTGACATTCGTTGATGTTGTGCCAGGGTATTTTGTGGAAATCACACCATTTTTTGTTGTCCTTCTACATCTTCCCGTGACCCTTCTTTTCATGTGGCTTAGACTTGTTTTCGAGACACTGTTTATTAAGGCCGTCTTTATCATACTTTGGCTGTTGCAGGTTTGCAGACCCAAACTCCCATTTGTTCTGGTGCTTATATTTCTTCTCTATTTTAACAACATATCGATAAGTAGCACCGAGTGATGAGATGTCCAAAAAATCCATTTTAGTTTGGATGTATCTGTGTAGAGCCCCATGGTATCTCAGAACCAAATGTCATTCAGAGTCTTTGATACCCATCTTGGTGTGCAAGGTGTGTAATATATTGGTGAACTTTGGAACTTCTTGGCCCCTCTCTTGCCACAGTGTGGTCCATCTCACGTACTAGTCCTCATAGTTGCCAAAAGGGTAATACTGTTCCTTTACTGCATCCACAAAAAAATCCCAAGTGGGCTCGACCCCATATATTCCAGACTCCTCTGTGGAAATTTTCTCCTAGTAAGTTTCCCACCAATGTTTTACATGGGGGAGAGACTTAAGGAGTTTGAAGGTGATCTTTTCCTTGTCGAAAAAATTATGAACAGAGAAATAACCTTCTAACAGATTCAACCATTTTTCTAGGGCATCTGCATCTATCTAACCTTCAAATATGGGAATATCAAAATTAACTTGTACCTTGAAAGGAGAGGTGATTCCAAAGTGGTTGTTTGATAAACATGCACATGTTGCTATCGGCAGGTGTTGAAGGATGTGGGAAAAATTCTCCATCATTTCATCCCTCTGTCACGTGAGAGCTTGCTCAAGCAACAGATTTATAGGATTGTCTGCTACGTCGTTTTTCTTTTCTTATGCCATGAAGGTATTCTTGGGCATTCGAGAGCGATTGTCTTCAAGAGAGACAAGCTTGATACCCAACTTTCTATACTCGGACCTCATCGGGGACATGCACTGAAAAACGATCAAGAGCAGCCTGTTCTGATACCACTGATTCGGATTATTTTCGGCACGAAATGAGAGCGGAGATATAATAAAGAAATGCACAAAGATATCACAGATCTCCAATAATATAACATAAATGTATCATATATGCAACCATAAACACAGGGATACAATAATACACGATTTTTATTAATGAAAGAAATGTACAGAGATTGTAAAAATATATAGTGAAAGACTCGCTAGAATGGTGGAATCTTATCTCTTAGAAGAGATGTGACAACTACTCGCATTCACAAGAATATCATTACAATGAGGCTCTAAAGGCCTTTTTTACAATAAATAGGAATGTCAAAAACCATAGACATCCAAAAACCTAACCCTAGGAGATGAAGTGCCAAAATTCATGTGGGCCCTGTCGGGGTAAATTGGTACATCAATTTCCCGGGGTCATAACTTTGGCATACTATCTCCATTTGATGCATATGAGACATCGTTCGAAATATCTATCCGAGGAATACAAATATTGGTAGAAAATATCATAAATAAATATTTCGATTAGTAGATACCAAAAAAAAACATCCTTTAGGGATTCAAAATGGATCCGAAATTTTAGGACCCAAAAAATTGCCAAAAATAGTAAATTACCAAAATTGCCAGAAAATTGTTTTGAGCCAGTTGGAAAAGGTGGGTGGTCACTGATATCCACCTAGATAAATGAGTGGTTCATTTTGAGGTTTCTCCCCCATATTTGAGTCCCACTCACCCAACAAAAGGTGACGACCCAAGCCGAGGTAGTCGAGATCGCGATGCGATTGAAGGCTTCACTTGGAGGTGCAGAGACATTGACCGGGTTGGCACAGGTTCAATCTTAAATAGACAACATAACAATACAACTGCAAGATATGGCCAAGACTATAGTCGTTCACAAGCATGTATGGTGTAATACATGTCATTCAGAGGGGCATCGTCGAGATGATTTTCCCATCCTTACAAATTATGTGGCGACCGACGTGCTGAGTATGTTTCCATCTAGACAGTTAGAATGGTGTGATATTTTTAGGCAGTGGGTCCATGTTCCATCCCACTATCCCACATTATATAAGTATCATACAATAATTCACACCCCATTCTATGAGTTCTGTAAATTGATAGGACATGATGTAAATATCTTCCTCTCTCTTCAGTTAATGCAAGAAAACATTCAAGATGCTTTTCATGTACAAGAGGAGAAAAATGGTGGTGAGTGCAGTGGAACTGATAGAGGAAGATATCAATGAGGACCTTGAGGTGGATATGGGCCTGGTCGTGGTGGAGGAGGTGGTATACCCCCCACATGTTTCAATTGTAGTGAGATTGGTCATGTCTCATGATTTCACACTAAGTCATGCGTGCTCTATGCATATTTTTATAGTCCTTAACATGTAACTAAGGATTGTCCCAAATTACTGAAGAAGTGGGAGGACAAGAATACTAAATGTAACATAGTCCATTCCGAGCCACACACACAAAAAACGAAGAACATGGAAGTAGACATCCAGGTAGTAACCCACGGAGGGGCAAAGACTAGGGACAAATTCGAGCCTAGTGAAGGATCGAGTCAACAACCAAATGGTAAGATCAGGAAGGAAGTCCAACCCCCTCCTAAGTTTTATGCTTCTTAGCAAAAGCAGTTTCTGCATGATGTGCAAATATCCCTTGAAAACTAAAGAGCATGTGAGGGGCTACAATGAGAGACTCACCAGTATCTTGAAGAGACACAGATCTAAGAACAAGTGCAGAGGGAGACACAAAGGTCACCAGAGGAAGCACAAATCCATGAAGAAGTGCAGTGAGAGATGCAAAGGTCACTAGAAGAAGCCTGTGCACACAAAGTGTAATACCTCCTGTTCTAAACCCCTGATTATAGATAACTAATCATAATTAATGATTGCAATGAAATGGCATGCAAATATTGTACATGTATTATTGAATAATGGAGAATGCCAAAAACTAACTATGGGGTAAAGCCTTGAGTATTGAACATGATACCACGAGAGGTATTTGTGAGGGGGCATAACAAGGGGATTCATGTGTAAAATACTCCAGGCCATCTTGATGAGCAATGAGAAGGAAATAACAATGTTTCCTCTAGCTTGTAGTTGAAGTAAAACAGTTAATGGAAGGGGGTTGGTAGTTGGAAAACCAACCACCCCAATGAATACAAGTATGGAAGACTAGTTGGGACAGTAAGAAATGTCAGCCAAGGGTACCACTGAGTACCATGTCACACTTTCCAAGATGAACCATGTTGAAACCGATTCCCTTTTGATAGAAGGTAGAAGGACAGGCTGAGAACCTTCGTAAGAATTTTTATGTGTAGAAGAATGCATGAGGAGAGAAGATATAGAGGGAGAGAAGGGGGAGAGTTTTCTAGTTTTTTGGAAAAAAAAGGGAGTAAAGGCTTCTAGTTTTGAGGGAGTGAACCCAGATAGGGGTGGAGAGGCGTGAGTCTTGGTTCAAGAAACTAGTTGCAGGAATGGTCTAAGGAACTAAGAACCCATCTTAAGCTGAGAGGTTGCTAGATTAATGCTAGAAAGGCATCTAATAAACCTCGAAGAGGCCTGACCTAGGAGAGGTGAGCATAAACAATTCCATGGTGGTATCATGGTTTGGAACAAGGGTGGCCTACTACTGAAGTTATTGAGCATGCAGAACCTATGGTTGGGTGGAAAGGTGAACACCCATAGTCAGTTTGATGGTCACCAATTGTAACAGATAAGTATCTCTATACTCTATGTATTGAACTCATATGTAAGTATGAAATGTATTTGTACCGAAAATCATGCGCATTGCATATATGAGCAAGAGAACCCTGCATTTTACCTTGAATGATTAAGGAATTGTAAGAAGGGTTCATTCCTATGAATGTAATCTTGGAATATATTTGTACATTATGCCTACTATGTGTGTTTCATAGGATATTGTTGTAGTGTGATTCCTGTGAAAATAAAACAGGCTTATAAACTAAGAATGAACAATATTTTCTAGGAGGAATGGGCAGGGTTCCCTGAGAGAGGCCTTTGCATGGTTTAGAGAGCCTTAATTCTTCCATGGAATTTGTTGTCCTTGTTGATGTCGAGGGACTAGAGAGTCCCCAACAACAACCTTTTGAACGTCTCGTGGGACTAAGAAAGAGGAGACGGGAATATCACCCTAGGCTTAAATCCCCAGACAAGAATGGGCATTGAACTCCGGGCCAATTTCCCCCTAACCTACATTCCAAGCGTGAATTCCTTTGCCTTGTAATTTAATTTTAGTAATATTTTATTTTTATTTAATTTATGGCTTTGATGCTTTTATGTTGGAGTTTATACACTTAACATAACAAAATTAAATCCTGAAAGTATTTAAAGAAAAAAAGAAAATGTTACCAAAATAATGTTTTATATTTTTAGCAAAAGGTAACTAAAATAAAATTAACCAAACGCTAGAAAAAGTTAATAAAACTGTGTTAGTTTTAAAAAAAATGATTTAATTAAAATAATATTTGTTTAAAGGCTTAAATGATATAATATTTTTTTACATTTCCTTTAGCATGTGATAAATAACAAGAAAATCAAAACAGAAAAGAAAGCAAAAGGTTTATAAATATAAAACAAGCTAATAATGAAATCTTATATACATAATTTTTACAAAATATCATATTCATAAGTT